>WNWK01015643.1:0-32500 GCA_009830355.1 Cherax destructor
TAATCATTGGTCTAATGTGTGGCGCAAAGAGTATCTTCTTACATTACGTGAACACTTTTATGGTGCATCAGAAGCGGCGAATCGACAAATTATTCAACCAGGTGACATTGTGTTGATTGATACTGAACAACCAAGAACGTTGTGGCCTTTGGGCAAGGTGGTGACATTATACCCAGACGCTCAGGGTACTCCTTGCACTCAAATGCGTCCATGTATCTAAGGTTGACTCTCTAATTGTAACTGATTCTCTGTCATCCATAAATGCTCTCAACTCATCAAGTATAACTTGTAGCATGCTTGTGTCAGAAGCCAGACACAGGTATGGTAGGATTGTGGATAGTAGAGTCAGAGTGCACATGCTGTGGATTCCATCTCACATTGGTCTTCAGATGCATGATAGAACTGATAAATTGGCTAAGTTTTATGCTTTCAAAGAGGGGGTAGATTACAATCTTGGCTTGTCAGTTAGCAGTTTGAGAACAATAATACGAAAAGAACTAGAACTGAATTTTATTGACTTAAGACTCAGGGAGATTGACACCAGTCAGTCCATCTATCATCATTCTATCATGCAGGAGGAGCCACATGTCTATGGTGCATCCCACAAAATAAGCAGACTCTTGGATGTCACCACCGCCCGCCTCCGGCTGGGTTACAAGTATCTTTGGCAGGTTAAATCACAACCACCAGATGTAGACCAAACAAAATGTAAACTTTGTCAGTTGGATTATTGTCACACCCTGCGTCATTATGTACTGGAGTGCGACAAAATTAATGAATTCAGAGACAACTCACTCAAAAATGTTCAAGATATGTCAAAGTATTTTATCCACAGTGGTACATTACAGACCATTCTGGAAAAATACCCTGACTTTGCTCCCTGTAAATAAAGCATTGCTACGTGTGTGTGTGTGTGTGTGTGTGTGTGTGTGTGTGTGTGTGTGTGTGTGTGTGTGTGTGTGTGTGTGTGTGTGTGTGTGTGAGCGTGTTGATTGCCTTTTTGTCCTGTGCACATGTCGATTGAAGGCTGGGCCTGTTGTGTGTGCGTGTGTGTGTATGTATATATGTGTGTGTATGTGTATGTGTGTGTGTGTATGTGTATATGTAAGTGTGTATGTGTGACCCAACAATAAAATTTGCACCAAGAACTCATTACAGTTGTGACTGGGTGTAGACTAGTGAAGTGTTCATTGCGTTATAATTTGTTCATGATTGTAACCATGTATAAACGTAAGTAAGTAAATTTACTTACATGTTTCATTACCTTTGTAACTTGTGAGTTCATTACCTTTGTAGCTTGTTAGTTCATTACCTTTGTAACTTGCTCAGCTATCATAACTTTGGGGTCCAGTCCCTGGACCCATTATGTACCTCTGTAATCTTTTGACTACCGCCCACAGGATGGGTATGGGGTGCATAATAAAGATATCAAACTCAAACGCTCAGGGTGTTGTCAGGAATGTCAAAGTGTTGTGTCGCGGCCAGGAGAGTTTACGCACCATTAATAAGTTAATCCCCTTAGAATTAAAAGGAGTTCTATCAACTGGGAACGAAAATCTAAGGAAAAGTGTGGGGAATTGTGGGAGATAAGTCTATCTGGGACACCGCCACTTACAATAAACAAACTCCTAGGGAGATGACCGATTAGTATAATTTTACCACAGTCATTCCCTTTAAGGTATGTGAGAACTTTACCCACTCCTGGCCACACTCAAGGGGTACCTTCAATATTCTCACGTTAGCCCACTGCACTCTGGACCAGTATAAATAAATCTGAGTAGATAATATTAATAATTATGGTATGATTAAATTTAAGTGGACTGTATAGGTTATTAAACAACTGATCAAGTAGGAGGAAAGGTAGAGAACACACAATTAAGTTAACATGACCAACACTCACCTAATTAACAGCATCATAGCGGTGCAATGTAGATCGTTGACCTAGCTAAAGTACATCTACTGTGCGTAACAATATTATTGGCCAACAATAAAGACGACATAAGATTACTTAGCTTTAGATGAGGGAGTCGTTTCATTGTTGACGTCCTCCTGCGATCTGATTCGATGTGATGGTAAGAGTTGTCCCGTCGAGTCAAGGCAAATTAATTTCCTTGAACTCTTATACGCCCACCAGACCGGGCGTTAGTTAACATGTGGTTGGTCGGGGTAGCGATTCAGATCCTCTCACTATTCCGACCTTATATTGTTTATACGTGTAACTTTACACACTACATATATCCTGGCTCAATGCTCCACTAGTTTATACACATTCACCGTCTCGATACTTGGATTTCGAGTAGATAACTTGCGATATGTTAGTTCATCTCCTCCGCATCCAACATGGCGGTCGGGTATGGCGTACCCACGCTAGCCTCGCTTGGTACAATCACCCCCTGATTATTTACAACTCGGTTTCACTATATTCACCATTTCACAATATTCATCGAATATATTTCAGTCTCTTCTAAGACGAAAGCCCCCCAGCATCAGGGGTTACGACTTTATCCTGTAGTGTGGTCCCTTCACTGAGTTCAAATAGGCCTATGCGGACATACCATGCCAGCGCCATTCATTATTTCCCCAATTATTGCCCTATTACTGGACCTCCTGGACCGATTGTCCCACTTTATATTCACCATTCACTGCGTCACTGGATACTCCTCCACATTACGAAAGGAGGTAATTAAATCCGGTTTGGCAGCCGGAATCTCCAAATTCGGCTCGCCATCACCACCTGGAATCTGGTGGGTAGGCTGGCTGTCCACTCACTACCCCCCTCTCTCCCGCCTCCCTGCCCAGCTTCTTCCCGCTGGTACGATGGTTCCCTATTCATACCCCCATGTACCAGCAGTACATTAAGGATATCTGTTCATATTGGAAAGTTTATCAATTACAACTTTCGGAAAATACCAATATTTCCCACACTGCGGCCGGGCAGAGTTCGTTGTTAGACAATTCAAATTGTATCTCGTAAATTTTAGCGACTATTTTGCACGTACACAATCTTGCTGTTTTTCGTTATGAATCCACTGCAAGGATACCTCATTATCAGACCAAATTATGGTGTCGCTAATATTTATCTCCGGCAATTTACTCCGTAAATAATCAATTAATTTGACACCCACATAAATGGCGGTTAATTCCAACTGAGGTAAAGTACGTAATTTAATTGGAGCCGCTTTAGACATGACAAGAGAAATGTCTTTATTGCATTGAAGATAAGCGACTGCTCCATATGCTAATTTAGAAGCATCGCAAAAATGTGGAGGGTATTTTCCACTCCAGGGCGGGCTACACACCGCGGGAACTCCAACATTGGAACTTTCTCATAATCACCAATTAATTCTTCCCACCTGTTAACGAATTCCTCAGGTAGGGTTTCATCCCAAGCACACTTCTGCTTCCATGCCTCTTGTACCAATAATTTCCCTCGGATTGTAAAAGGCGCCACTAAGCCTAGTGGATCGAAACATTTTGAAACTTCAGCAAGCAGGGTTCTCTTCGTTAATTTCTTGGGCATACTATAATTATTAGGCTTTAACGATATCAAGTCTCTTTCAGTATCCCAAGTCAGTCCCAATACACTGTTACACCCAGATACTTCATCTCCGGGATTATCTTTATTTATTCGGTCCTTTAACCTGGACGAATTACTGTTCCACTCCCTGAGAGGCATATTTGCACCTTGCATTATGTCATTAGCCCCTTCATATATCTTCATTAGCTCCTCTTCAGTTGACGTCACACCCAGGAAATTGTCCACATAGAATTGTTTACTCATTATTTCACTCAGTAGACCACCTGTACGTTTAAGGTGTGCGCCATTATCGTCGGCTGAAGTAAAAACGGACTAGAAGTAGCCCCAAATAAGACACTTTTGAATCTGAAGGTTTTCAGCGGACTAAGTGGATTGCTAGGATCCTCTGGCCACAGAAATCTTGTGTAATCCCGATCCGTTTCTTGCAATCCCACTCTCAGGAAAGCTTTACTTATGTCTGCCGTAAAGGCATAACTATTAACTCTGAAATTCAATAACACATCACCCAATTTTTCCGTCAGCGACGGACCTGTCATTAAACAATCATTCAAACTAGGCACATTTTTATTACCCCTGGCACTACAATTAAACACGATCCTCAAAGGAGTGGTTTTCGAATCCTTCTTCACTCCGTGATGAGGTAAGTAGTGGCCATAAATATTGGCTTGCTCAGGGGGTACCTCCTCTATGAACTGGTTAATTAACTGTTCATTAATTATTGTATTATAAGCAGTCAACAATTCTGGTGTCTTACTCAATTCGTGGAGCTGGGCCTTTAACTGACCATACGCCATCTGGTAATTAGTGGGTAGTTCTGGATGGTTTAGCTTCCATGGGAGTCGCACCCAGTATTGTCCAGACTCAAATTTAACATCCTTCAGGTATTGTTCCTGAGTGAAGGAATCATCTGGACTTTCTTCATTTACATTAATCCCCACTGTCCAGTTCCCACAATTTATGCACTGGTTTAACAGCATCCTCTATAGAAGAATATTTACACTGGAGTGACGTTTCATGAGTAAGACACACCGTGACTGCATTTATGGCTTCCTCCAGTCATTCATTACTGCGAGGAAGCCTGCCATAAATTACATGGCCTTCACCAGTGTTGAGAAGAGTGACACCACCTTTCTTCGTCATACCCTTCACGAAGGTGGCATAATAGTCACTGCCTATCAAAACACTTACTGGTCCCACCGAGTCATTGCTTACTACGGAGGGTGCCAGTTTCACATTAGTCTCCCTGGGCTTGCCAGCCACACTAACTCCATTAAGTTCAGCCATGGTTATAGGATCAATAACCGCTGAGGGTACAAATTAAATAGACCCTTTATTATTCATGGGCTTGCCAGCCACACCAACTCCATTAAGTTCAGCCATGGTTATAGGATCAATAACCGCTGAGGGTACAAATTAAATAGACCCTTTATTATTCATGGGCTTGCCAGCCACACTAACTCCATTAAGTTCAGCCATGGTTATAGGATTAATAACCACTGCTGTCACAAATTAAATAAATTGTTTATAAAGGTGATTATCAAACCTTACTCTTGCCCAAATCGTAGCCACGCCTGGGCTAGCAATTAATTGGACTAATTACTGTCCACCACACGATTAATTAACTGTGTACTCTATACTCACTTCCTACGATCAGTCACTTATTTATTAAATTATTAATTCAATAATGATTAATTCACTAATCACATCCGGTTCAGGACGGACCAACGGGCGCTGTGGGGAATTGTGGGAGATAAGTCTATCTGGGACACCGCCACTTACAATAAACAAACTCCTAGGGAGATGACCGATTAGTATAATTTTACCACAGTCATTCCCTTTAAGGTATGTGAGAACTTTACCCACTCCTGGCCACACTCAAGGGGTACCTTCAATATTCTCACGTTAGCCCACTGCACTCTGGACCAGTATAAATAAATCTGAGTAGATAATATTAATAATTATGGTATGATTAAATTTAAGTGGACTGTATAGGTTATTAAACAACTGATCAAGTAGGAGGAAAGGTAGAGAACACACAATTAAGTTAACATGACCATCACTCACCTAATTAACAGCATCATAGCGGTGCATTGTAGATCGTTGACCTAGCTAAAGTACATCTACTGTGCGTAACAATATTATTGGCCAACAATAAAGACGACATAAGATTACATAGCTTTAGATGAGGGAGTCGTTTCATTGTTGACGTCCTCCTGCGATCTGATTCGATCACGATGGTAAGAGTTGTCCCGTCGAGTCAAGGCAAATTAATTTCCTTGAACTCTTATACGCCCACGAGACCGGGCGTTAGTTAACATGTGGTTGGTCTGGATAGTGATTCAGATCCTCTCACTATTCCGACCTTATATTGTTTATATGTGTAACTTTATACACTACATATATCCTGGCTCAATGCCCCACTAGTTTATACACATTGACCGTCTCGATACTTGGATTTCGAGTAGATAACTTCCGATATGTTAGTTCATCTCCTCTGCATCCAACATGGCGGTTGGGGTATGGCATACCCACGCTAGCCTCGCTCAGTACAATCACCCCCTGATTATTTACAACTCGGTTTCACTATATTCACCATTTCACAATATTCATCAAATATATTTCAGTCTCTTCTAAGACGAAAGCCCCCCAGCATCAGGGGTTACGACTTTATAATGTCGTGTGGTCCCTTCACTGAGTTCAAATAGGCCTATGCGGACATACCATGCCGGCGCCATTCGTTATTTCCACAATTACTGCCCTATTACTGGACCTCCTGGACCGATTGTCCCACTTTATATTCACTGCGTCACTGGATACTCCTCCACATTACGAAAGGAGGTAATTAAATCCGGTTTGGCGGTCGGAATCTCCAAATTTGGCTCGCCATCACCACCTGGAATCTGGTGGGTAGGCTGGCTGTACACTCACTACCCCCCATTCTCCCGCCTCCCTGCCCAGCTTCTTCCCGCTGGTACGATGGTTCCCTATTCATACCCCCATGTACCAGCGGTACATTAAGGATATCTGTTCATATTGGAAAGTTTATCAATTACAACTTTCGGAAAATACCAATATTTCCCACAGAAAGTGACACGAGTGATGTTGAAGACGACACAGACCAGGGGATACCATAAACAGGAAGTGTGATTCGACCTACCAGGAAGACAGCTGTTCAGTCCAGGGAGGGCTGGAAGCGCCTGTTGAAAACTGACTCGATTTGATTCGTCTAACAACGAACTCTGCCCGGCCGCAGTGTGGAAAATATTGGTATTTTCCGAAAGTTGTAATTGATAAACTTTCCAATATGAACAGATATCCTTAATGTACTGCTGGTACATGGGGGTATGAATAGGGAACCATCGTACCAGCGGGAAGAAGCTGGGCAGGGAGGCGGGAGAGAGGGGATTAGTGAGAGTGAAAACCCAGACTAGACACCAGATTCCAGGTGGTGATGGCCAGCGAAATTTGGAGATTCCGACCGCCAAATCGGACTTAATTACCTCCTTTCGTAATGTGGAGGAGTATCCAGTGACGGGGTGAATATAAAGTGGGACAATCGGTCCAGGAGGTCCAGTAATAGGGCAGTAATTGTGGAAATAACGAATGGCGCCGGCATGGTATGTCCGCATAGGCCTATTTGAACTCAGTGAAGCGACCATATGATAGAATGAAGTCGTAACCCCTGATGCTGGGGGGCTTTCGTCTTGGAAGAGACTGAAATATATTCGATGAATATTGTGAAATGGTGAATATAGTGAAACCGAGTTGTAAATAATCAGGGTGTGATTGTACCGAGCGGGGCTAGCGTGGGTACGCTGTACCCCGACCGCCATGTTGGATGCGGAGGAGATGAACTAACATATCGCAATTTATCTACTCGAAATACAAGTATCGAGACGGTGAATGTGTATAAACTAGTGGGGCATTAAGCCAGGATATAGGTAGTGTGTAAAGTTACATGTATAACCAGTAATAAGGTCGGAATAGTGAGAGGATCTGAATCGATACCCCGACCAACCACATGTTAACTAACGCCCGGTCTCGTGGGCGTATAAGAGTTCAAGGAAATTAATTTGCCTTGACTCGACGGGACAACCCTTACCATCGCGATCGGACAGACTGCAGGAGGACGTCAACAACGAAACGACTCCCTCATCTAAAGCTAAGTACTCATCTGTCGTCTTTGTTATTGGCCAATAATATTGTTACGCACAGTAGATGTACTTTAGCTAGGTCAACGATCTACAATGCACCGCTATGATGCTGTTAATTAGGTGAGTGATGGTCATGTTAACTTAATTGTGTGTTCTCTACCTTTCCTCCTACTTGATCAGTTGTTTAATAACCTATACAGTCCACTTAAATTTAATCATACCATAATTATTAATATTATCTACTCAGATTTATTTATACTGGTCCAGAGTGCAGTGGGCTAACGTGAGAATATTGAAGGTACCCCTTGGGTGCGGCCAGGAGTGGGTAAAGTTCTCACATACCTTAAAGGGAATGACTGTGGTAAAATTATACTAGTCGGTCATCTCCCTAGGAGTTTGTTTATTGCAAGTGGCGGTGTCCCAGATAGACTTATCTCCCACAATTCCCCACACCATGTATAGACGTGAAGATAAGTCATTACCTTTGTAACTTGGTCATGATTGTGAGCAGATCTACCTGGAGTTCATTACATTTGTAACTTGCTCAGCTATCATAACTTTGGGGTCCAGTCCCTGGACCCATTATGTACCTCTGTAATCTTTGACTACCGCCCACACCATGGGTATGGGGGCATAATAAAGATATTAAACTAACTGCTATTAACACCTTACATAGGCTGACTTTAATATAACATGTAATACAGCTGGAATACAGATTTCTACATGTGAGTAAAATATAT
Organism: Cherax destructor; assembly: GCA_009830355.1. NCBI lineage: Eukaryota > Metazoa > Arthropoda > Malacostraca > Decapoda > Parastacidae > Cherax > Cherax destructor. The sequence goes on from WNWK01015643.1 coordinate 8,433, forward strand.
AATCGGAGTTGTTTCGAAACTACAAAAACGATGTTATCATGAAAGAAAAATGTAAATAATCTGGTGGTCTGGTGGCTAAAGCTCTCGCTTCACACGGCGAGGGCCTGGGTTCGATTCCCAGCCAGGGCAGAAACATTGGGCGTGTTTCTTTACATCTGTTGTCTATGTTCCCCATCAGTAAAATGGGTACCTGGGTGTTAGTCGACTGGTGTGAGTCGCATCCTAGGACACTGACCTAATCTGCCCGAAATGCTCAGCATAACAAGGGACTTTCTATATAGTAGTATGTCACTGATGTCAGCTAGGCCTGTATACCTTGTACACGTACTTGTAGAAATAAAGATATTTATTTATTTATTTATTTATCTATCTATTACAAATTGATGCCAGACTTGCTCAGATGACTGCTCATGTCGCAGTTACTCTAAACGATTATCACACTTAAAAAAAAAGAATAATTCGCGTGGCAGGTTCTAAAGTACACTTTAATAATACACAAAGTTTGCTAAGCTCCAACGAGGAAGTAAAATAAGAAAACAGGAAGATGAGAGTGGTTGTGTAGTGGTGAGGGTGTGGCAACGGTGGGGACTGCAGCGCCGCCAGCCAGCCTGCCAGTCAGTGCGGACTGTGACGTGATCAGTAGAGGACATACACCATTGCTGCTCCTCCCTTCACTAATACCACACTGGTAACAATGACACTCGTTCCTAGCTAGAATATCGCCACAATGTTCGAAAGTCTGGTATCGGAGCTGTTAAATAGGGTGCTGGGGACGTACATCGAGAACCTGGATGGTTCGAAACTGAAGCTGAGCATCTGGGGAGGTGAGTAGCAAAGTTGTTATTGTAGTAGATTATTGTGTTGCCATGGCCCTGACGGTGTTGCCATGGCCCTGACGGTGTTGCCATGGCCCTGGCGGTGTTGCCATGGCCCTGGCAGTGTTGCCATGGCCCTGGCGGTGTTGCCACGGCCCTGATGGTGTTGCCATGGCCCAGACGGTGTTGCCATGGCCCTGGCGGTGTTGCCATGGCCCAGGCGGTGTTGCCACGGCCCTGGCGGTGTTGCCACGGCCCTGGCGGTGTTGCCACGGCCCTGGCGGTGTTGCCACGGCCCTGGCGGTGTTGCCACGGCCCTGGCGGTGTTGCCACGGCCCTGGCGGTGTTGCCACGGCCCTGGCGGTGTTGCCACGGCCCTGGCGATGTTGCCACGGCCCTGGCGGTGTTGCCACGGCCCTGGCGGTGTTGCCACGGCCCTGGCGGTGTTGCCACGGCCCTGGCGTTGTTGCCACGGCCCTGGCGTTGTTGCCACGGCCCTGGGCGTTGTTGCCACGGCCCTGGCGGTGTTGCCACGGCCCTGGCGGTGTTGCCACGGCCCTGGCGGTGTTGCCACGGCCCTGGGCGGTGTTGCCACGGCCCTGGGCGGTGTTGCCACGGCCCTGGGCGGTGTTGCCACGGCCCTGGGCGGTGTTGCCACGGCCCTGGGCGGTGTTGCCACGGCCCTGGGCGGTGTTGCCACGGCCCTGGGCGGTGTTGCCACGGCCCTGGGCGGTGTTGCCACGGCCCTGGGCGGTGTTGCCACGGCCCTGGGCGGTGTTGCCACGGCCCTGGGCGGTGTTGCCACGGCCCTGGGCGGTGTTGCCACGGCCCTGGGCGGTGTTGCCACGGCCCTGGGCGGTGTTGCCACGGCCCTGGGCGGTGTTGCCACGGCCCTGGGCGGTGTTGCCACGGCCCTGGGCGGTGTTGCCACGGCCCTGGGCGGTGTTGCCACGGCCCTGGGCGGTGTTGCCACGGCCCTGGGCGGTGTTGCCACGGCCCTGGGCGGTGTTGCCACGGCCCTGGGCGGTGTTGCCACGGCCCTGGGCGGTGTTGCCACGGCCCTGGGCGGTGTTGCCACGGCCCTGGGCGGTGTTGCCACGGCCCTGGGCGGTGTTGCCACGGCCCTGGGCGGTGTTGAAATATCCCTGGTGTGTAGAGGTAGCTGGTCTGTGATTGCAGAGTTGATTTTCGTGGTAGCTGGCCAGTTAGATGCATTGCAGGATAGTGTGAACTCAAGTAGCCTAGACATTGGTTTATTAGCTATGGGTCACACCAGGCAAACAGGAGTAGGGGCAGCCAATCCCAAGACCAGGAAGGAGGTACTGACCACAGTGTAGCTGTCGAAGGAGTTGGGGAGAGGTAAGTACTCACGACCTCACTCTCAATGTGGGGGCCACCTACAGAGGCCTACGAGAAGCAGGCCTAGGCGGGGATTTTGAAATTATGGGTAGGGTTAGGGATTCGGTTAGGTTAGGGATTAGACCACAACAATGTATCTACCACATTTGCTAAGAAAATGATAGGATGGATAATGAGAACCTTCAAAACTAGGGACGCCAAGCCCATGATTCTCTTCCAATCACTTGTTCTATCTAGGCTGGAATACTGCTGTATACTAACGGCCCCCTTCAAGGCTGGCGACATTGCTGACCTGGAGAGTGTACAAAGAACTTTCACGGCACATATAAGTACGATAAGGCACCTAAATTACTTGGAACGATTGAAGGTCCATGGTCTGTATTTCTTGGAACGCAGGCGAGAGAGATACATGATAATATACACTTGGAAAATTCTAGAGGGATTAGTACCAAATTTGCACACTAAAATCACTCCCTATGAAAGCAAAAGACTCGGCAGGAGATGCAACATTCCCCCGATGAAAAAGCAGGGGCGCCGCGAGTACATTGAGAGAACACAGTAAGTGTCCGAGGCTCAAGACTGTTCAGCTGCTTCCCAGCATACATAAGGGGAATTACCAATATACCCCTGGCTGTCTTCAAGAAGGCACTGGACAGGCATCTAAAGTCAGTACCTGACCAACCAGGCTGTGGTTCGTACGTCAGTCTGCGTGTGGCCAGCAATAACAGCCTGGTTGGTCAAACCCTGATCCACCATGAGGCCTGCTCTCAGACCGAGTCGCGGGGGCGTTGACCCCCGAAACTTTCTTCAGGTAAACTCCAAGAACGTTATTACATGTACTGTCATAGCCCTTTGAATGTTGTTGTAGTCGTACCTACCTGGAAGTCGTTCCGACGGTCAACGCCTCCGTGTCCCAGTCTTTGACCAGGCCTCCCAGTGGATCAGGGCCTGATCATCTAGCCTGTTATTGCTGGCCGCATTTCATCCAACGTACGAGCCACAGCCCAGCTGATTGGGTACTGTCTTTAGGTATCTGTCCAGATCCCTCTTGAAGGCAGCCAGGGATCTATTTGTGATTTTCCTTATGCATGATGGGAAGCTTTTAAGACACTTGTGTTTTCTCTTAGTGTACTCGTGTCGCTGCTGCTTTTCACTGGTGAAGTGTTGCACTGTCGACCTAATCTTTAGCCTTTGTAGGGAAGTAATTTGTGTGTGCAGATTTGGGACCAATTCCTCTTGGATTTTTTAGATGTAGATTATGATGTATCTCTGATGCGTTCCACGAAGTACAGGTCAAGAGACTCCAGCTGTTCCCAGTAATTAAGGTGATTGAACTTGTACATGCTGTGAAGGTTTTCTGTACATTAGGTTTTGAATGGAACTGTAATTGTACAGCAGTATTCCAGCCTAGAGAGAACAAGTGATTTATAAAAGGATCGTCATTGGCTTGGCACCCCTTGTTTTGAAAGTTATCATTATCATTTGTATTATTTTCTTCGCAGATGTGATAGTGACACCTTGATGGTGAGGTCCTCTGACACTAACACTCCCAGTTCCTTCACGTTACTTATTCGCTGTGTGTAATCAAACCAAATCCAAATTATGTGGCCAGCCCTATGGTCACTGTCTTGAGCACTGTGCTTAATTGTCCACTTATCGAGGAATATAGACAGTATAATAACCTATGTGACATGTCAAGATATCTTATTAATGAAATTAAGGTAGCAGATATATTAAGCAAATTTCCTAAATTTGCTTGTACCGGATGAGTGAACTGTAGATATAAATCCAAATGTACTCCCGTTAACCCCTTTTGGGGCCTAGTTCCTAGTTCTTTGTGTATCCATATGTTCTTGCGCTACCGTCCACAGGATGAATATGGGGTGCTCAATAAACTAGCCTCTACGGTGGCAAAATCTAAAATTTGTTGTATGGTTAGTTTGTAGTATGTTCCGTTGTAGCTGTTGTTTCCTGAAGTTTTCCATAACGGAGTAACTGAAATTTGTGCTCACTGAACCTCATATTGTAGTCAGTGGGCCAATGGAAAACTTAATTTATATTCCTGGAGATTTACCGTGTTCTCATTGAATGACTGGCAGATTCTAGTATCGTCTGCAAAATTAGACACTGTGTTATGGTTTACATCTGTCTGATAAAAGGATTAGGAACAGGATGGGAGCGAGTACTGTACATTGAGGAACAGAGCTTTTTGACTGACAGTCTCCGACTTTACCATTCAAATTAATTTTTTTTTTCTTTGAAAATTTTAAAATGTGTGGTTTACATATTACAAAATGTCCTCCAGTGTATCCAAGACATGTCACAGTGGTCCAGTAGTTGCGAGAGGCAGGAGAGACCTGCTCTAAAACCATGTTGCCTTGGATTGTGCAATTGTTGGGAGTTAAGCTGCTTAGAATTCTTTCAGAGATTTTTATGATGTGGGAAGTTAAATTTATCGGTTTGTAATGCTTTGCTATTGCTTTGCTGCCACCTTTATGGAGTAGTTATATATATTGTTTTTAGCAACAGTGGTATGACACGTGTACCAGGTTCCCTCTCCGTATCATATGTAGTGTGTGAGGGGGTGGAGGGGGGTGTTGTCGTAGCCTTGTGTATGTGTATTGTAGTCTGGTGTGTATATTGTCGTAGCCCTGTGTGTGGTTGTTTAATTCAGCCACGAGAAATGACCTAAAACAAGAAAGATGTTTCTGGATTTGCCCCAGGGAGATGGAAACATTGTCAGGTATAAGGGAAGTACTGAAAAGTGAAGACCTAGAAAGCGTAAGAAAGTTCCTAAGGAGCTTTGCCAGATATTTACAAAGAGTGGAAAAAAGGGTAAAGAACAAGGAGAGGATTAAATAATAAAAGCCGAAATAATAGTGGAGAACATCATTCCGGGCAACTCAGAAAAGAAAAAAAAAAGATACATAACATAGAGAAAAAAGAAAGGGAAGAGAAATCTGTAGCAGGATCAAATGAAAATGAAAAGATGGAAGAAATATTCCTAGATGAAAGAAAACAAGAGAATACAGATCAGGTGGCAGAACTTCGAAAAGACTCGCTCAGTAAATGTAAGCAGTCAGAACATATGCAGATATGTGAAAGGTATGTGCCTATATGGAAGAGCTTGCTGGAATAAACCCAACAGAAAATGTGCCAACATGTTGAGAAAGGGAAAGTATCGCTTTGACAAAGAGTGCAGGTACTTCCACCCAGTGATGTGTAAAGCTTCAACACAGTCCAGAGAATATGACCTGAACTGCCCACACCATCATGTAAAAGGAACGCGGCGCTGCAGAGAATTATAAAATGATCAGCAGTCTTTTTTAGATACGAGAAACGATTGGACCAAAGGAAGAGGCAAACGGGGAAAATGCTGCAGATGGGACAGAGGGGCACAACACTGGGATATACCAAGCCAGGCATCAGCACATCAGGGCCGAATATACGATCAAATACAAAAACAGTACTGGAGAAACCAGGGGTATGTACACCAGGGGCCATACGAGGTAGTACATCACCAGTGGTACTAACCAAACACAGCAAAACAAAACATCCCAAATGGTAAATCCTGCTTCCTCTGCAAATATCCAGGGTTTGAAATATAATAAAAACGAAGTTAGTTATATTAGTGGGCTCCTTTCGGAAGTGAATGCCATGTTTGGAGCATTTACAGAAACACACACAAGGGATGTTTTGGACGGAGAGATGGAGATAGAAAACTGTAATATGTATCGACGTGATAGAATTATTAGGTCACAGGGAGGAGTAGGACTCTATATAAAAGATACTCTGTTGCATAAAATTGGTGAATTCTACGAATGATACAGTAGAAATTCTAGGTGTTAAAGTTGAAAATAGGAATTTGGTAGTCATCCTAGTATATAAACCACCATCAGCAACTGCTGAAGAATTCACAGATCAGTTAAGGAAGATAGCTGTCTAGATAGGCTAGAAAATCCCACACCAAATATTATACTCAATGGAGATTTTAATCTCTCACGTAAAATCTAAGATTGTGCAACAAAACTTTATACCAGAAATATCTCTTGGCAGCACCCTGGCTCAATAGGCATATACCAGGGAACTAGTGAGGCTTTTCACTGTGAAAAGTACTCATTAAACCAACAGATAACTGATCTCACTAGAAATGAAAATACCCTGGATTTTATATTCACAAACAACGAGGAACTACAGAGACATAAGTTACAAAAACAATATAATCTGACCACAACATTATAGAAGTAAAAAAAAGAGAATAAACTCAGGGTTAGGGAACCTCAGCACTAATGACATATCAGAACGCGATCAAATATAGAGATCGTTTACGGGGCACACAGAACCAGTAAAACACTTAAATTACTGGAAACTCTTAGTATTGAACATGTACTCATTAGAGCGGAGGAGAGAAAGTTACATGAAAATATATACCTGGAAAGTACTCGAGGGCCTGGTCCCAAATCTGCACGCTGCCATAACATACTGGGGTGACATATATGGGAGGAAGTGCAAAATAAACCCAGTGAGGAGCAGGGGTGCGGTGGGCACAAAAAGGGAACACTGTGTCCATATTTGTGGCCCCAGACTTTTCAACATCTTACCAGAAGATATCAGAAACATGGCTGGTAGAAGCCTTCAAGAGGAGACTCGACAAGTGTATATGAGGGATAAGTGGGGCAACGGGCCTTCAGCAGCAACAGCCTGGTTGCCCAGGAAAGCAGACGAGCGTGGCCCACGACCGGGCTCCGGGAGTAGACACTCGAAACTCATCAGAGGTATATCAAAGGTAGCCTTGTGTGTGTGTATTGTTGTAGCCTTATGTGTGTATTGTTGTAGCCTTGTGTGTGTATTGTTGTAGCCCTGTGTGTGTGTATTGTTGTAGCCCTGTGTGTGTGTATTGTTGTAGACCTGTGTGTGTGTATTGTTGTAGACCTGTGTGTGTGTATTGTTGTAGCCCTGTGTGTGTGTATTGTTGTAGCCCTGTGTGTGTGTATTGTAGCCCTGTGTGTGTGTATTGTTGTAGCCCTGTGTGTGTATTGTTGTAGCCCTGTGTGTGTGTATTGTTGTAGCCCTGTGTGTGTGTATTGTTGTAGCCCTGTGTGTGTGTATTGTTGTAGCCCTGTGTGTGTGTATTGTTGTAGCCCTGTGTGTGTGTATTGTTGTAGCCCTGTGTGTGTGTATTGTTGTAGCCCTGTGTGTGTGTATTGTTGTAGCCCTGTGTGTGTGTATTGTTGTAGCCCTGTGTGTGTGTATTGTTGTAGCCCTGTGTGTGTGTATTGTTGTAGCCCTGTGTGTGTGTATTGTTGTAGCCCTGTGTGTGTGTATTGTTGTAGCCCTGTGTGTGTGTATTGTTGTAGCCCTGTGTGTGTGTATTGTTGTAGCCCTGTGTGTGTGTATTGTTGTAGCCCTGTGTGTGTATTGTTGTAGCCCTGTGTGTGTGTATTGTTGTAGCCCTGTGTGTGTGTATTGTTGTAGCCCTGTGTGTGTGTATTGTTGTAGCCCTGTGTGTGTATTGTTGTAGCCCTGTGTGTGTGTATTGTTGTAGCCCTGTGTGTGTGTATTGTTGTAGCCCTGTGTGTGTGTATTGTTGTAGCCCTGTGTGTGTGTATTGTTGTAGCCCTGTGTGTGTGATTGTTGTAGCCCTGTGTGTGTGTATTGTTGTAGCCCTGTGTGTGTATTGTTGTAGCCCTGTGTGTGTGTATTGTTGGAGCCCTGTGTGTGTGTATTGTTGGAGCCCTGTGTGTGTGTATTGTTGGAGCCCTGTGTGTGTGTATTGTTGGAGCCCTGTGTGTGTGTATTGTTGGAGCCCTGTGTGTGTGTATTGTTGGAGCCCTGTGTGTGTGTATTGTTGTAGCCCTGTGTGTGTATTGTTGTAGCCCTGTGTGTGTGTATTGTTGGAGCCCTGTGTGTGTGTATTGTTGGAGCCCTGTGTGTGTGTATGTGTTGGAGCCCTGTGTGTGTATGTGTTGGAGCCCTGTGTGCGTGTGTATTGTTGGAGCCCTGTGTGCGTGTGTATTGTTGTAACCCTGTGTGCGTGTGTATTGTTGTAACCCTGTGTGCGTGTGTATTGTTGTAACCCTGTGTGCGTGTGTATTGTTGTAACCCTGTGTGCGTGTGTATTGTTGTAACCCTGTGTGCGTGTGTATTGTTGTAACCCTGTGTCTGTATTGTCGTAGCCTTGTGTGGGGGGGTCGTAGCCCTGTAGTCACCTATTTGTGGTTGCAGGGGTCGAGTCAGGTCCTGGCCCCGCCTCTTCGCTGGTCGCTACTAGGTCCACTCTTTCCCTGCTCCATGAGCTTTATCGTATTTCTTAGAGCTATGTACAGTAGACCGTCGTTTAACACGGCTTGGTCTTGCACGTTTTGGTTATAGTACGAAGAATTGCGGCATATTTTTGTTTAACATGTAGTAAAATTAATTTAACACGGTTGTGGGAGGGAAAACATTTTGAGCGCGTGGTCGCCCGGTTACACCATTGAGTCAACGGGGGAGACCTACCGCCATTCCCCGCCGCCACCATCCTGACTTGACTTTAACTGACTGAATCACAAATAATGAGGACCTTGTAAGAGACATAACAATATAAAAAACGACTAATTCTGATAATCTAATCGAAGGTCAGACTTGCATGCACAGGAGTCCTGATCAACAAAATGCACGTAGCTGTGAAGGTGTCTTCACCAAATACAACTTCAACAACAAGAACATCAAATGGGACCAAGTGAACCATGTCTTAAATGAAACATGTTGGAAAGATATCTTAAATAACATTGATCCAAACCAGTGCCTTGAAAGGATCAACTTCCTGGCAGCTGAAGTATGTTCAAGGCATATTCCCCTAAGAAAGAAGGAGAACAAGTAAACTGGAGAGAGAAAGACGCTCCCTCTACAGAAGACTACGAAGAATCACCGAGCTCCTCAAGAACGCTAGATTATCTGATACACGGAAGGAAGCGCTGACCATGGAAGTTGAAAGTATCGAACTTAAGTTAAAGGACTCTTACAAGACCCAGGAGAGACAGGAGGAGCTAAAAGCAATTAGTGAAATTGATAGAAATTCGAAATACTTTTCATATGCCAAAAATAAGGCAAATACCACATCTTGCTCAGACAAGATGGGACTTACACAGATGACAAAAAATAAATGAGTGAAATACTGAAATCCCAATATGACTGTTAAGCGAGCCACTAATCAGTCTAAAGATCGACAATCCAAATGATCTTTTCATGAATGAGCCTCAAAACTCCATCAATGTATGCCAGATTTCCGACATCACCCTAATCGCTCCGATAGACTTTGAGAAAGCCATTGACAACATGCCTATGCACTCAGCCCCAGGCCCAGACTGTGGAACTGTGTTCATTAAGAACTGCAAGAAACCCCTTTCACGTGCCCTAAGTGTACTATGGAGAAGACGCTTAGACAAAACGGATATAGCCCCACTCCATAAAGGTGGCAGCAAAGCATTAGCTAAGAACTATAGACCAATAGCTCTAACGTCCCACATCATAAAAATCTTTGAAAGTGTTAAGAAGCACGATTGCAAACCACTTTAATTCCCAAGAACTGCACAATCCAGGGCAACATGGGTTCAGAGCAGGTCGCTCCTGCCTCTCGTAACTACTTGTATCATTATGATATGGCCTTGGATGCACTGGACGAAAAACAGAATGCAGATATAATTTACTCAGACTTTACAAAAGCTTTTGACAAAATTCGTACTAAAGGAGTAACTGGCAAAGTGGGGAAATGGATATTCAACTTTCTAACAAATCGAACGTGTGGGGAGGGGGTCTTTTCGTAGCCCTGTGTGAGGGGGGTCTTTTCGTAGCCCTGTGTGAGGAGGGGTCTTTTCGTAGCCCTGTGTGAGGAGGGGTCTTTTCGTAGCCCTGTGTGAGGAGGGGTCTTTTCGTAGCCCTGTGTGAGGAGGGGGTCTTTTCGTAGCCCTGTGTGGGGAGGGGTCTTTTCGTAGCCCTGTGTGGGAGGAGGTCTTTTCGTAGCCCTGTGTGAGGAGGGGGTCTTTTCGTAGCCCTGTGTGAGGAGGGGGTCTTTCGTAGCCCTGTGTGAGGAGGGTCTTTTCGTAGCCCTGTGTGAGGAGGGGTCTTTTCGTAGCCCTGTGTGGGAGGGAGTCTTTTCGTAGCCCTGTGTGGGAGGGAGGTCTTTTCGTAGCCCTGTGTGGGGAGGGAGGTCTTTTCGTAGCCCTGTGTGGGGAGGGAGGTCTTTTCGTAGCCCTGTGTGGGAGGGAGGTCTTTTCGTAGCCCTGTGTGGGGAGGGAGGTCTTTTCGTAGCCCTGTGTGGGGAGGGAGGTCTTTCGTAGCCCTGTGTGGGGAGGGAGGTCTTTTCGTAGCCCTGTGTGGGGAGGGAGGTCTTTTCGTAGCCCTGTGTGGGGAGGGAGGTCTTTTCGTAGCCCTGTGTGGGGAGGGAGGTCTTTTCGTAGCCCTGTGTGGGGAGGGAGGTCTTTTCGTAGCCCTGTGTGGGGAGGGAGGTCTTTTCGTAGCCCTGTGTGGGGAGGGAGGTCTTTTCGTAGCCCTGTGTGGGGAGGGAGGTCTTTTCGTAGCCCTGTGTGGGGAGGGAGGTCTTTTCGTAGCTCTGTGTAGGGAGGGGGGTCTTTTCGTAGCCCTGTGTGGGGATGGGGGTCTTTTCGTAGCCCTGTGTGGGGGGGTGTCGTTTCGTAGCCCTGTGTGGGAAGGGTGTCTTTTCGTAGCCCTGTGTGGGGAGGGTGTCTTTTCGTAGCCCTGTGTGGGGAGGGGGTCTTTTCGTAGCCCTGTGTGGGGAGGGGGTCTTTTCGTAGCCCTGTGTGGGAGGGGGTCTTTTCGTAGCCCTGTGGGGGGGTCTTTTCGTAGCCCTGTGTGGGAGGGGTCTTTCGTAGCCCTGTGGGGAGGGGGTCTTTTCGTAGCCCTGTGTGGGAGGGTCTTTTCGAGCCCTGTGTGGGGAGGGGTCTTTTCGTAGCCCTGTGTGGGGAGGGGGTCTTTTCGTAGCCCTGTGTGGGAGGGGTCTTTTCGTAGCCCTGTGTGGGGAGGGGGGTCTTTTCGTAGCCCTGTGTGGGGAGGGGGTCTTTTCGTAGCCCTGTGTGGGGAGGGGGGGTCTTTTCGTAGCCCTGTGTGGGGAGGGGGGTCTTTTCGTAGCCCTGTGTGGGGGGGTCTTTTCGTAGCCCTGTGTGGGTGGCTACGACAACGCACGCAGGGCTAAGCTAGCTCTTTCTCTCGCGCGCGCGCACAGTGTCACAGTGGGCGCCTGTGACGAGCGAGGTTCCACAGGGGTCAGTCCTAGGACCAGTGCTATTTTTGGTATATGTGAATGACATGATGGAAGGGATACTCAGTGTCCCTGTTCGCAGATGATGTGAAGTTAATGAGAATTAAATCAGATGAGGATCAGACAGGACTAGAAAGAAACCTGGACGCCTGGTCCAGCAACTGGCTCCTCGAATTTAACCCCGCCAAATGCAAAGTCATGAAGATCGGGGAAGGGCAAAGAAGACCGCAGACAGAATATAGGCTAGGTGGCCAAAGACTGCAAACCTTACTCAAGAAAAAAAGATGACTATAATAGTATAATACCGAGCACATCTCCCTGAAGCACACATCAACCAGATAACTGCTGCAGCATATGGGCGCCTGGCAAACCTGAGAATAACGTTCCGATACCTCAGGAATCTTTCAAGACTGTACACAGTGTACGTCAGGCCCATACTGGAGTACCTTGTTCAGCTATCAAAACTTTGTAACTTGTCATGATTGTGACCATCTGAGTTCATTACCTTTGTAACTTGCTCATCTATCAAACTTTGAGGTCCAGTCCCTGGACCAATTATGTACCTCTGTAATCTTTTGACTACCGCCCACAGGATGGGTATGGGGTGCATAATAAAGATATCAAACAACAAGAATGCAGCACCAGTTTGGAAGCCAAACCTGGTCAAGCACGTCAAGAAATTAGAGAAAGTGCAAAGGTTTGCAACAAGGCTAGTTAAGATAAGATTTTCTACGGATTATTAACCCAGGAGGGTTAGCCACCCAGGATATCCCAAGAAAGTCAGTGCGTCATCGAGGACTGTCTCTTATTTCCATTGGGGTCCTCAATCTTGTCCCCCTGGATGCGACCCACACCAGTCGACTAACACCCAGGTACCTATTTGCTGCTAGGTGAACATGACAACAGGTGTAAGGAAACACGTCGAAATGTTTCCACCCCGCCGGGAATCGAACCCGGGCCCTCCGTGTGTGAAGCGAGAGATTTAGCCACTAGGCCACCGGGGCCTTAAGGGGAATGTCCTACAAAGATAGGTTAAGGGAAATAGGCCTGACGACACTGGAGGACAGGAGGGTTATGGGAGACATGATAACGACATACAAAATACTTCGAGGAATAGATAAGGTGGACAGACAGGATGTTCCAGAGATGGGACACAGAAACAAGGGGTCACAGTTGGAAGTTGAAGACTCAGATGAGTCAGATGTTAGGAAGTATTTCTTTAGTCATAGAGTTGTCAGGAAGTGGAATAATCTGGCAAGTGATGTAGTGGAACCATACATAGTTTTAAGACGAGGTATGATAAAGCTCATGGAGCAGGGATAGAGAGGACCTAATAGAGATCAGTGAAAAGGCGGGGCCAGGAGCTGTCTCGACCCCTGCAGCCACAAATAGGAGAGTACAAATAGGCGAGTATTCACTCACACACACATACAGGGCTACGACAGTACAGTGTGTTGTAGTCCTGTGTATATACTCACCTATATTTATTCACCTATGTGGTTGCAGAGGTCGAGTTTTAGCTCCTGGTTCCGCCTTTTCACAGGTTGCTATTAAGTCCATTCTCCCATCTCCAAAAGCCAATTCGTACCTCTTCTTAAAGCTGTATATGGATTCTGCCTCTACCATTTCACTCTCCAGAATTTTCCCACTTCCTGATAACCCTAAGGCTGAAGAAATACTTCTTAAAATTCCTATGACTCCTCTGAGTTTCCAACTCCCAGTTGTGCCCTCTTGTTCCTGTATCCCATATATCTGAAACATTCTGGCCCTGTCCACCTCGTCAATTCCTCTCTGCATTTTGTACGTAATGTCCATCCCCCTCCATCTTGTCCTCCAGTGTCGTCAGGTTGTTTCCTTAACCTCAACTCATAGTATATACCTTTTGTTAAGTAAAAGGACACAAATGCAACTAATGAGACATTTTATTGTGGCAACGTTTTGCTCTCCAGGAGCTTTGTCAAGCCGTTACAAACAATGCATGGACACACACGGTATATATAGGTTCAGGGTGAGGTGTAATACTAGTGGTGGTAGAAGTAGTAGTGATATAATTTGTAGTAGTAATACAATATGGTATAACAATCAACTTGCACATGAGTAAAAGGTGATAAAAGCAATTACTTGGGTAGTATAAAAATAGGTTAGACAAATATTTCTGTTGGAGGTTGGAAAAGAGAAGGCCTGTAGCAGTGTTCCACATCCGCGAAGTGCTTGTGTAGTAGGAGAGACTATGAGATGGTAGGGTAATTCTACCAATATTAATACATATATACCTTTTAGCTCCGGGATTAGTCTTGTTGCAAACTTCTGCATTTCTTGACGTGCTTGACCAGCGTGGGTTCCACTCTGGTGATGCATACTCCAATATGGGCCTGATGTACAGTGTCGTGAATGTCTCCGTACTTATATGTCGAAACGCTGTTCTTAGGTTTGCCAGGCGCCTATATGCTGCAGCGGTTATTTGGTTGATGTGCACCTCAAGGGATGTGCTCGGTATGATGCTCACCCCAAGATCCTTTTCCTTGACTGAGGTTTGCAGCCTTTAACTCTCGAACCTGTACTCAATCTGCGGTCTAATTTTTCCTTCCCCAAGCTTCATGACTTTGCGCTTAGTTGGGTTAAACTCCAGGAGCCATTGTTAGACCAAGCTTGCAGCCTGTTCAGATTTACCCCTGCAGTCTTACCTGATCCTCATCCACTTGTATTCTCCTCATTAGTTTCACATCGTCTGTAAACAGGGACATCTGAATCCATCCCTTCCGTCATGTCATTCACATACACAAGAAACAGCATCGGACCTAGGACTGACCCTTTGTGGAACCTCTCAAGATACTTGTGCCCACTCTGACATCTCGTCACGGACCATTACTCGTTTCCTTTCCATCAGGTATTCCCTGATCCATTGCAGTGCTTTTCCTGCCTGCTCCTCTAACTTTTGTAATAGTCTCTTGTGAGGTACTGTGTTGAAAGCCATCTTGCAGTCCAGGATGATGCAGTCTACCCATCATTTTATCTTATCTTGTTACCTTGTCGTAGAACTCCAGAAGGTTTGTGACACAAGATTTCCCATCCCTGAAGCAGTGCTGGTTGTCCTGTATGAGCTCATTCCTTTCTTTGCCCGCCCCATTATGTGCCTCTGCCATCTTTTAACTACTGTATACACCCTACAGGATAGGTATGGGATGTATAATAGATATTTAATTACTAAGGGAAGAGAACACAATTTTGTAGTACCTACAGTAGGTGATCAGTGTGTGTTATACAGCATTAAAAGAGTGGAACGGATTTTTTGTACATTTAACATTATTGTAACTGCTGCAATCCCAAGCTGATTTTATGTAATGTTCAAGCAATTTATTCACTTTTTTCCTACTGTATTTCTGTTTATTGTTACATATTTTTATGTATATGGTTAACTCAGGCTATTTAATTGTTATAATACTGGCAGATTTTTTTTTATATTATAGGACTAGAGTAAGTCGGTCACTTGTTTTTTTTTTCTTTTGAGTTATCCAAGGTACGTAATTTACAAATGATTGTATACAAAATTATAATCATCCAAAACCAGTGTAAATATACTGGCTGTGTAAACTGTACCTAAATAAAGGTTTTGTGTGTGTTTGTGTGTACTCGCTTAGTTGTGTATGTGTGTGCGTACTCGCCTATTTGTGGTTGCAGGGATCGAGACTCTGCTCCTGGCCCCGCCTCTTCACTGATCGCTACTAGGTCCTCTCCATGATCTTTATCATACCTCGTCTTAAAGCTTTGTATGGTTCTTGCTTCCACTACCTCACTTGCCAGACTATTCCACTTCCTGACAACTCTGTGGCTGAAGAAATACTTCCTGACATCCCTTTGACTCACCTGAGTCATCAACTTCCAATTGTGACCCCTTGTTTCTGTGTCCCATCTCTGGAACATCCTGTCTGTCCACCTTATTTTTTACTCGCAGTATTTTGTATGTCGTTATCATGTCTCCCCTAACCCTCCTGTCCTTCACTGTCATCAGGCCGATTTGCATGCATGTGTTTGCGGTGTGGGTGTGTGTGTGTGGGGGAGTGTGTGTGTGGGGGGAGGTGTGTGTGGGGGAGTGTGTGTGGGGGAGTGTGTGTGTGGGGGAGTGTGTGTGTGGGGGAGTGTGTGTGTGGGGGAGTGTGTGTGTGGGGGAGTGTGTGTGTGGGGAGTGTGTGTGTGGGGGGAGTGTGTGTGGAGGGAGTGTTTGTGTGTATGGGGGAGTGTGTGTGGGGAGTGTTTGTGTGTGTGGGGAGTGTGTGTGGGGGAGTGTGTGTGGGGAGTGAGTGTGTGTGGGGGAAGTGTGTGTGTGAGGGGGAAGTGTGTGTGTGGGGAGTGTGTGTGTGTGTTAGTTACCATTTTGTCCTAGGCACATGTCGATTAGACACTAGGCCTGTTGTATATGTGTGTAAGAAAACACTTCGAAATGTTTCGTGTATGTGGGGGAGTGTGTGTGATAGGGGAGTGTGTGATAGGGGAGTGTGTGATAGGGGAGTGTGTGATAGGGGAGTGTGTGATAGGGGAGTGTGTGATAGGGGAGTGTGTGATAGGGGAGTGTGTGATAGGGGAGTGTGTGATAGGGGAGTGTGTGATAGGGAGTGTGTGATAGGGAGTGTGTGATAGGGGAGTGTGTGATAGGGAGTGTGTGATAGGGGAGTGTGTGATAGGGAGTGTGTGATAGGGGAGTGTGTGATAGGGGAGTGTGTGATAGGGGAGTGTGTGTGTGTGTGTGAGTGTGTGTGTGTGATAGGGGAGTGTGTGTGTGTGTGTGAGTGTGTGTGTATGATAGGGGAGTGTGTGTGTGTGTGAGAGTGGGGGAGCGTATGAGAATTTGTGTGTGGGGGTGTGTGGGGGAGGGAGTGTGTGTTTGGGGGTGAGAGTTTGTGTGTGGGAGAGTTTGTGTGTGGGGGTGAGTGTGTGGGGGTGGGGGTGAGTGTGTGTGGGGGAGATTTAATGGGGGGGGGAGGGGTTCGTGAACGCTCGCTTCCGGCGCCACGTAACATGCATTCTTCTTACCTTAACTTGCTAGATGTATGTATAAATGATCAATGGAGTGAAATATGCTAGAATAAACAAAATTGTATTTTCAAATTAAAGATGTGAAATACGTAAATGAAAGTTTGCATTGAAGAGGCGCACTTTTAAGTTTATTAGATGTAAACATTTGTTTGTGGTTTGCATATGAAACAATAGTGTCGCAGTATCGCTTATGTTTACAAGAGGCAAGATTGCCAACTGAGCAGAAACTTAATATTCATCCGCAATATCGTTATCGAATACTGAAATAGCTAAATGTTTGATTTATAATAATATTTTCCCTTTAATGAGATAACGAATTAATATCAAGAGCTCCTCAGATATTAGATAATTTGATGTATTAGAAAGTTACATTTGTTGGCAAACATGACTGCCTTGCACACTCATTCATACCACGTGATAACCAGACATCTGCCCCTCAGGAATTTTTTCTTCGTATGAGTCGTACGTATTGGGTATGACTTACAACATATACCTAAAGTATATCTAAACCTAGTATGATAAATTAAATAAATCTGTACAGATGTTTTGCCTAAGAAAATTTATGTAAGCATAGTGCTCATAAAGAGACAAGGTATACTTCCGGCCCACAGATGAATAAATGTTTGAGTTTTATGTACAAATGTGTTTTCCATTTAGACAGTCTGGGCGTAAAACTGATTACGTGGCCCCCTCATAATGTTCCTTGACGCCAGCGAAGGGCTCTTGATAAAAGGAATTGAACCTGAACTCTCCTTCCTTTGATCGAACCTGAATGTCTTAAATTTCCTTAGGCGCTGTATGACCCCTACGGGATTAGCGCTTTCTAGATTAAAATAAAAATGCAACAATGACACGTGGTGATGTGACCAAGGATTCACCCAAAAAACCCATTATATACATTTGGAGTCAGTCATAATATTAACAAACCCAGTTTATGGAATGTACCTATAATGGTACCTACTATCTAGCTTGGGCGGTGTTCGACTATCTACTAGATACTTCCACTTGCACTAGCCCTGTTCCCAGGTACCACCACACACAAGACCCACCCTCCCATTGTCATCGACCTGCCTTAACCACTGATCCCCCCCCCCACACACACCCTTCCGCCTCGCTCAACCCGCCACCCTTCCGCCTCGCTGGCCCCCACCACCCTTCCCGCCTCACTGGCCCCCGCCACCCTTCCCGCCTCGCTGGCCCCCGCCACCCTTCCCGCCTCGCTGGCCCCCGCCACCCTTCCTGCCTCGCTGGCCCCGCCACCCTTCCGCCTCGCTCAGCCCCGGCACCCTTCCCGCCTCGCTCAGCCCCGCCACCCTTCCCGCCTCGCTCAACCCCGCCACCCTTCCCACCTCGCTCAACCCCGCCACCCTTCCCGCCTCGCTGGCCGCCGCCACCCTTCCCGCCTCGCTGGCCCCCGCCACCCTTCCCGCCTCGCTGGCCCCCGCCACCCTTCCCGCCTCGCTGGCCCCGCCACCCTTCCCGCCTCGCTGGCCCCGCCACCCTTCCCGCCTCGCTGGCCCGCCACCCTTCCCGCCTCGCTGGCCCCGCCACCCTTCCCGCCTCGCTGGCCCCCACCACCCCGCCTCGCTCAACCCCGCCACCCTTCCCGCCTCGCTCAACCCCGCCACCCTTCCCGCCTCGCTCAACCCCGCCACCCTTCCGCCTCGCTCAACCCCGCCACCCTTCCCGCCTCGCTCAACCCGCCACCCTTCCCGCCTCGCTCAACCCCGCCACCCTTCCCGCCTCGCTCAACCCCGCCACCCTTCCCGCCTCGCTCAACCCCGCCACCCTTCCCGCCTCGCTCAACCCCGCCACCCTTCCCGCCTCGCTGGTCCCCGCCACCCTTCCCGCCTCGCTGGCCCCGCCACCCTTCCCGCCTCGCTGGCCCCCGCCACCCTTCCGCCTCGCTGGCCCCGCCACCCTTCCCGCCTCGCTGGCCCCCGCCACCCTTCCCGCCTCGCTGGCCCCCGCCACCCTTCCCGCCTCGCTGGCCCCGCCACCCTTCCCGCCCGCTGGCCCCGCCACCCTTCCCGCCTCGCTGGCCCCGCCACCCTTCCCGCCTCGCTGGCCCCGCCACCCTTCCCGCCTCGCTGGCCCCGCCACCCTTCCCGCCTCGCTGGCCCCCACCACCCGCCTCGCTCAACCCGCCACCCTTCCCGCCTCGCTCAACCCCGCCACCCTTCCCGCCTCGCTCAACCCCGCCACCCTTCCCGCCTCGCTCAACCCCGCCACCCTTCCCGCCTCGCTCAACCCGCCACCCTTCCCGCCTCGCTCAACCCCGCCACCCTTCCCGCCTCGCTGGTCCCCGCCACCCTTCCCGCCTCGCTGGCCCCCGCCACCCTTCCGCCTCGCTGGCCCCGCCACCCTTCCCGCCTCGCTGGCCCCCGCCACCCTTCCCGCCTCGCTGGCCCCCGCCACCCTTCCCGCCTCGCTGGCCCCCGCCACCCTTCCCGCCTCGCTCACCCCGCCACCCTTCCCGCCTCGCTCAACCCGCCACCCTATGCCCTAAATGAAACGTGTTGGGAAGATATCTTAAATTACATGGACCCTAACCAGTGCCTTGAAAAGATCAACCTCCTGGTAGCTGAAGTACGTTCAAGGCATATTCCTCTACGAAAAAAAAGAGACGCTCCCTATACAGGAGAAGACGAAGAATCACTGAGCTCATCAAGAATGCTGGACTATCTGATTCACGGAAGGAAGCGCTAACCAGGGAAGTGGAAAATATTGAGCTAGAATTAAAGGACTCATACAGAATCCAGGAAAATCAAGAGGAGCTAAAAGCGATTAGTGACATTGAAAGAAATTCAAAATATTTCTTTTCATATGCCAAAAACAAGGCAAAAACCACTTCTAGTATAGGGCCCCTGCTCAGACAAGACGGATCTTACACAGATGACAACAAAGAAATGAGTGAGATACTGAAATCTCAATATGACTGTGTTCAGCGAACCACTAATCCGTCTAAAATTAGACAATCCAAACAATTTTTTCGTGAATGAGCCTCAAAACCCTGCCAATGTATGCCAGATTTCTGACATAACCCTAACTCCTCTAGACTTTGAGAAAGCCATCGACGACATGCCCATGCACTCAGCCCCAGGCCCAGACTCATGGAACTGTGTTCATTAAGAACTGCAAGAAACCCCTCTCACAGACCCTAAGTATACTATGGAGAGCTGTATAACCCCTGTGGTTTAGCGCTTCTATTTGATTATAATAATAATACTATGGAGAAGGAGCTTAGACACAGGCGAGATTCCACAGTCACTAAAAACAACGGATATAGCCCCACTCCATAAAGGTGGCAGCAAAGCAGTAGCTAAGAACTATAGACCAATAGCTTTAACGTCCCATATCATAAAAATCTTTGAAAGAGTAAGAAGCAGAACTCCCAAAAATTGCACAACCCAGGGCAACATGGTTTCAGAGCAGGTTGCTCCTGCCTCTCGCAACTGCTAGACCACTATATGGTCTTAGATGCTCTGGAAAACAAGCAGAATGCAGATGTAGTATACACAGATTTTGCAAAAGCCTTTGACAAGTGCGATCATGGTGTAATAGCACACAAAATGTGTGCTAAAGGGATAACTGGCAAAGTAGGCAGATGGATCTTCAACTTCCTAACCAATCGAACACAGAGTAGTGGTAAACAGAGTTGAATCGGATGCTGCCATTGTGAAGAGCTCTGTCCCACAAGTCACAGTACTCTCACCTATCCTTTTCCTCATTCCCATATCAGACATAGACAGAGATGTAAACCACAGCACTGTATCATCCTTTGCAGATGATACTAAGATCTGCATGAGTGTCATCCATTGAGGACATGGCAAATCTCCAAGAAGATACAAAGTTTTTTCCAATGGGCAACAGAGAACAATATTATGTTCAATGAAGACAAATTCCAACTATACTCCGTTATGGAAAACTGGAGGAAATAATAGCTAGGACTGAGTATATTACAAACTCCAATCACACAATAGAGCGGAAAAGTAATGTGAAGGACCTGGGTGTGGTAATGTCCGACCTCACCTTCAAGGAATACAACAATGCCACTATCACATCTGCGAGGAAACTGATAGGATGGATAATGAGAACATTCAAGACGAGAGATGCCAATCCAATGGTGATCCTTTTTAAATCACTTGTTCTCTCTAGGCTAGAATACTGCTGTACATTAACATCCCCATTCAAGGCAGGTGAAATTGCAGATCTAGAGAATGTACAGAGAACCTTTACTGCACGTATAAGTTCCATCAAACACCTTAACTACTGGGAATGCCTGGAAGCACTAGACTTATATTCACTGGAGCGCAGGTGAGAGAGAGATATCATAATCTACACCTGGAAGATTCTGGAGGGACTGGTCCCTAATATGCACACAGAAATCACTCCATACGAAAGCAAAAGACTTGGCAGATGGTGCAACGTACCCCCAGTGAAAAGTAGGGGCGCCACTGGTACACTAAGAGAAAACACTAAGTGTCTGGGGCCCAAGACTGTTCAACAGCCTCCCACCAGCCATAAGGGGCATTTCCAGTAGACGTCTGGTTGCCTTCAAGGGGGAGCTGGACAGATACCTAAAGTCAGTGCCAGATCAGCCGGGCTGTGGTTCATACGTTGGGCTACGTGCAGCCAGCAGTAACAGCCTCGTTGATCAGGCCCTGATCCACCGGGAGGCCTGGTCATAGACCGGGCTGCGGGGACATCGATCCCCGGAGTGCCCTCCAGGTAGACCCTTCCCACCTCGCTCACACCAGCCACCCTTCCCGCCCCGCTGGCCCCCGCCACCCTTCCCGCCCCGACATACATTCATTCCGACATCTTAACCCTTTCAGGGTCGAGAGGCCCTCTCCCAAACTCGTTCTCAGGGTTGAAAATTTTTCGAAAAAAAAAACAATAGATTACGAAATGATAGAGAATCTTTTTCTGATCATAATGACACCAAAATTATGAGTCACCCCGATCCACAAAGGAGGTGACCAAAGTGACTTGAACAATTATAGACCACTCTCAAATTTACCACTGCTTTCTAAAATCTTCGAAAAATTAATTCATAAACAGATCTATTCCTTCCTCGTTTCACACAATGTACTAAACCCCTGTCAATTTGGATTCAGGACTAACAAGAGCACAAACGATGCTATAACACACATGTTAGAGTTAATATACACCGCACTTGAGAAGAAAGAAGTTCCGCTGGGAATCTTTATAGACCTACGCAAAGCATTTGATACAGTCGACCATGATTTATTGCTCACAAAATTAGCGCACTATGGTATTAGGGGGCACCCCCTCAATTACCTAAAGTCGTACCTTAGCAACAGAAGCCAGTATGTGTACACAAATGGAGTGAACTCTTCCACACGACAAATTACAGTGGTGTCCCTCAAGGTAGTGTCCTGGGGCCACTCTTATTTCTCATTTACATAAACGACCTACCGAATGCATCACAACTACTCAAACCCATTTTATTTGCAGATGACACAACATATGTCTTCTCTCACCCAAATCCAGTCATACTAGCCAACACAGTTAATGCCGAATTACAGAAAATAACAACATGGATGACGACAAATAAACTTGCTCTCAATACTGACAAGACCTACTTCATACAGTTTGGAAACAAAGCTACAAATGTTCCACTTAACATAACACTAAATGGTGCACCCATCACAAGACTCAGAGGGAAAATTCCTAGGAATCCACCTTGACAGTAGTCTTAAATTCCAAACTCATATACAACAAATTTCCAAGAAAACCTCAAAGACAGTAGGTATATTATCTAAGATACGCTATCATGTGCCACAACCAGCTCTCATTGCACTATATCATTCTCTTATCTACCCTTATCTCACCTATGGAATCAGTGCATGGGGCTCAACAACATTAAATCACCTTAGACCACTCATAACCCAGCAAAAGGCTGCAGTCAGGATGATAACAAATTCCCACTCTAGACAACATACTCCACCTATATTCAGAACATTAAAACTACTCACCATAAAAAATATTCACACCTATTCATGTGCCATCTACATACATAAAACTCTACATGCTAATATCAACCCTCCGCTCAAAATTCTCCTCAACAACTTGAATAGGTCCCACGACCATGACACAAGACACAGATCACTATTTGACATACCC
The DNA here is from genome assembly GCA_009830355.1 of Cherax destructor. Classification (NCBI taxonomy): domain Eukaryota; kingdom Metazoa; phylum Arthropoda; class Malacostraca; order Decapoda; family Parastacidae; genus Cherax; species Cherax destructor. The sequence goes on from WNWK01015643.1 coordinate 31,044, forward strand.
GAGTCCATACTAACCAATGTAAAAATTCTATGCACATAAAGGGCCCCAGAATCTGGAATTCATTACCAGTAAATATTAAGTTAACCTTGTCCGAAAATCAATTCAAGACTCTTCTCAAAATCACCTACTCACACTATACTAAATACTCATACTGTAACAAACTTTCAAACCCAATGTTATTTTACTTAAGATAATCTCAATTTATATGTCATCCTCCTTAACACTTGTTCAATATCATATCATCATATTGTTCATTTAAATATTATAGTATCATCATTTTGTTAAATAGAAATAAAATATATAACTAGAAGAAACTCAATAAATTTTCTAGTATTGTTATTATACTAGTATAGCATCAACATACTGTAACTTGAATTAAAATATACAACTAGACTAAACTCAACCAATTTCTCTTGTATTGTCTTTTTATTGTATGTATAATCAGATTGAAATTTTAAATAATACAGAACTAGAATAAACTCAATCAATTTCTCTAGCATTAAGTCTTTAGTGAATAAGTCTTTAGAATAAGCTGCCCCTAATGCCATTGCATGCCAGTGGCTCTCCTTGCATTACAGTTTTATAATTGTAACTACCAATAACAATGTACACTTGTAACATGCATTGAAATAAAAATATTATATTATATTATTATTATTATTATTAAAATTGGTGGAAAACTAAGAGAATTATGCTCTCGCAAAGTTAGCAATATCGACGATATTTAGGCATCGGCGATTTCACCCACTTTGATCCCTATTTTCGGCCAATTCCAATGTTTGTCTACTAAAATTATAGCTATTTCGCTAGAATTCCATTTGTTCTATCAATTGTGTACAAGAAACTGCCAATTTACTGATTTCAACTACCCAATAAAGTGGTCAGAAATTGGCAATTTGGCCAATTTCACACAAATTTCAAAAGATGCCAATTTCAAAATAGGGTCCAGAATAAACGAGACAGATATCCCTGGCACTAAAATAACATTTTATCTGTTCATTAGTCACGTCTCCAGGCCCCTCTTACGTTTGCTTTCCATTTTGAATTTTTATTCTCACAAAAAATAATTTTCCGTTATGTATACAACTGCATCATTGTAAAAATGGTATAAATAATATCAGCGCACTTGTGCAAGATTATTAGATTCGCCAGTTGATGTGTATTGGACGCATGGTGTGATTTGTTTACTCTTGAACATCGGCAAAAATCGAACATTTTCGCTACTTTGCGCTCAGTTTCAAGGTATACTTGTCTTCGTGAAACCAATCAAAATTATCTCTATTTCTGTAATATATCTTCCATTCTATCAAATGAGACCGAGAAAACGAGAATACATCCATAAATACCATACGAAAATAGACTGCAAAGTCGCTGTTTTAAACCAAAAACTCGGTCGGAGTTTTTTTCCTCATTATGCACTGTGGGGTGCAGGATTTTTTTTATACTGTGCACACTGA
>WNWK01015643.1:37500-47242 GCA_009830355.1 Cherax destructor
GCTCAGTTTCAAGCCATTTCCAGTATTAAAACCAATCAAAATCATCTCTATATCTTTAATATATTTTTCATTCTATCAAATGAGATCAAGAAATCGCAAATATAACTATAAAAAGTATACGAAAAAACACTGCAAAGTTGCTGTTTTAATCGAAAATTAGTTTTTTTTTCTCTCTCATTATGCACTGTGTGCTGTGGGATTTGTTTTATGTGGTGCACACTTACCACATAGATGTAATATGTCATATCTAGGCATAAATTTACCGCTCAAAGCTTATCTGAGTGAGCTGAGCTCATGACGTAGAACTACGGTTTGGACCCAGAACTCAGTCGTAGAACTACGGCACGGGTGCCTGCACCCTATTCCACATTGCACAAATTTCCTTAATCTCTCAAGAAGGCACCTCATCCACTCCCTCTTCCTCCTCCTGTGAAGCAAGTTCCTGAACTCTGGTCTGATGCTGTTCCAGTTGAAGCTCTTCCAGCTCTTCAGTGGTTAGCTCTTCATTGTGGTCATGCACCAACTCTTCCACATCCTTGCCACTCGTCTCCAACCCCAGGGACTTCCCCAATGCCACAATACCTTCCACAACAGGCAGAGGGTCATCAGGGTCAGGGTCAGCCTCACCCTTCAAAATCCCTCTCTTGGACACAACCTGGCCACAATTGTCTCCAAGCACAGTTCAAAGTCCTGGAAGTCACTCCCTCCCAAGCCTTACCTATAAGGCCTATGGAGTTGTAGATATTGAAGTGATTCCTCCAGAACTCTCTTAGGGTCAACTCAGTGTCTGAGGTCACTTTAAAGCACTTTTAAAACACTGCTTTTGTGTAGAGTTTTTTGAAGTTAGAAATGACCTGCTGGTCCATGGGCTGGAGGAGAAGAGTGGTGTTAGGAGGCAAGAACTTCACTGTGATGAAACTGAAGTCCTTACACAGTAGGTCTACCAAGTTTGGAGGATATGCAGGAGCGTTGTCCAGTGGCAATTTATTTTCCAGGAGGTATTTTTTCACACTGGGGCCAAACTCTTCATGGACCCACTCTTTGAAAATTTGCCTTGTGACCCATGCCTTATGATTAGCTTTACACAACACACACAACCTATTCTTGACGACATTGTGTTTCTTGAATGCTCTGGGATTTTCTGAGGGATACACCAGTAAAGGCTTCTATTACAAAATTAGTTACGAGAGCTATGGGCAAACCCGATTACTCGGTCTGTTAGTCTAAGGGATACTGCTCTCATAACCAATAATGCAATACCGTAACAATATAAAAAAGATTTTTGTCCTGGGGTATAAAAATAGACACAATAGCTTATAAATATATATATTTTCTTTTACTAGTAAAACTGGTTATATACAATAGTACACTCTGTACAACATATAAAATAAAAGTATGATCTTTGTACAATAAAATTAAGCGTAATATTTGTACTCTCCGTTAAACAATGTGCATTGTTAAATTTGCACGACTAGAATTTAATGTCACACGACATATGAGAATGACACATGTCAGTGTCACACAAGACACCACAACATGTCAGTGTCACACAAGACACCACAACATGTCAGTGTCACACAAGACACCACAACATGTCAGTGTCACACAAGACCTCTAGTGACAAGCCACGTAGTCATGACCCTACCAACAACGTGTCATATGACACTTTCTCCCAGTGTCACACAAGACACCCTTTTCTCTTTGCCATAACACGCTTTCTCATAAACACTTTTCTGTGTCATGAACGCCTTCACTGTAATTTCCTTTTGAACAGGGTCACACGACTCAATGACTGTCACTTGAGCCATAATGTAATGTCATGCGTCCATCAAAGCTGGGAAGAAGACTGAGTCAAGTATGGCAAGTTGGATACAATCACTGATGCCATCCACAGCTCAGACTATACTGCAGTCGTGGACCAAGCTGGAATACCATGGTCATACTGCAGGAATGAGTAGTAGTCAGGCTGTAATACCACACTACTCCCAAGTCGTGGATCATACTCCAGGAAACTGAGTAGAAGACAAGTTGGAATGTCACGTTACTCAGTCAAGTCATGATCATACTGCCTTTATGCCAGGTTCCACTCCCTGACATAAACTATGGTGACGTCACACCGGGCGCTGCAGCCCAGTAATACTGGACGTGCAGTGCCCAAATGGTCCGTCAACCATTTGACCCAATTATGTTGTTCAGGGATCGCAACAGCTTCACTTTAAAATCCCCACTAGCGTTAGAACAGAAAAAGAGAGTTAGCCTGTCTTTCATAGGCTTGTGTCCTGGCAGTGCCTTTTCCTCTCGAGTAATGTAGGTCCTATTTGGCATTTTCTTCCAAAACAGGCCTATTTCGTCACAATTAAACACTTGTTTGGGCTTCAATTTTTCAGTCTTTATGTACAGTGGTTCCCTGGTTTTCGTAGTCACCGGAGTTCGTAATATTCGGTAATTGTAACTTTTTTCATAAAAATATTGGCTCAGTGATCATCATTGGTCCCAGACGCGTACACTCGGCTCGAGCGACACGACACACCATTTAGTCAGTGTGCCCATTTTTTACTAGCGAGTGACGGTCACCTCATGCGTTCATACGATACAGTTCGTCATTATTTCATTCTTTTTAGTGCTTGCAACTGCTAAATAAGCCACCATGGGCCCAAAGAAAGCTCCTAGTGCCATCCCTGTGGTAAAGGTCAGAAATACGGTAGAACTGAAAAAAGAGATAATTGCAAAATATGAAAGTGGAGTACGTGTCACCGAGCTGGCCAGGCTGTATGGCAAAGCAAATTCAACCATCGCTTCCATCGTGGCCAAGAGAAATGAAATCAAGGAAGCTGTTGTTGCGAAAGGTGCTAGTATAGTCACAAAACAGATCGCAAATACTGGAAGATGTGGAAACTGTTGTTGGTGTGGATCACCGAGAAAGTGTTACGCAGGCGATATGTGAAAAAGCAAGGCAGTTGCATGATGATCTCGTCAAGAAAATGCCTGCAACGAGTGTTGAAGCGAGCGAATTTAAAGTCAGCAAAGGCTGGTTTGAAAGATTTAAGAAGCGTAGTGGCATACACAGTGTGATGAGGCATGGTGAGGGAGCAAGTTCTGACAAATGTGTGCAGGAATTAAAGGGGTACATAGAAGTTGAACAATTCAAACCCCAACAAGTCCTGTTTGGAAGAAAATGCCAAACAGGACCTACATTACATAGGAGGAAAAGGCACTGCCAGGTTGCAAGCCTATGAAAGACAGGCTAACTCTTATGTTTTGTGCTAATGCTATTGGGGATTTAAAATTGTAGCCTTTACTCATGTATCACTCTGAAAATCCCAGTGTGTTCAAGAAATAGTGTTGCCAAGGCTAATTTGTGTGTGATGTGAAAGGCTAACAGTAAGGCATGGGTCACGAGGGAAATTTTCCTTTATTTTTTCAATGAAGTGTTTGGCCCCAGTGTGAAGAAATACCTCCTGGAAAATAAATTGGAACTCAAGTGCCTTCTGGTAATGGACAATGCTCCTGCTCATCCTCCAGACTTGAAAGAACAAATGGTGGAGGAGTTAAGTTTCTTCAAAGTGAAATTCTTGCCCCCCTAATACCACTCCTCTCCTCCAGCCCATGGACCAGCAGGTCATTGCAAGCTTCAAAAAACTGTACACTAAAGCAATGTTTCAAAGATGCTTTAACATAACCTCAGACACTGAATTGACCCTAAGAGAGTTCTGGAAAGATCACTTCAGTATTCTCCATTGCATAAACCATATAGGGAAGGCTTGGGAGGAAGTGACCTCCAGGACTTTGAACTCTGCTTGGAAAAAAATGTGGCCTGACTGTGACCCAGAGAGGGATTTTGAAGGGTTTGGGGCTGACCCTCAGGACCCTGTGCCTGTTGTGGAAAAAATTGTGGCACTGGGGAAGTCCATGGGGTTGGAGGTTAATGACGAGGATGTGGAAGAGTTGGTGGAAGACCACAATGAAGAGCTAACCACGGAAGATCTGCAAGAGCTTCATCTGCAACAGCAACAGACCAGAGCTCGGGAAATTGCTTCAGAGGAGGAGGAAAAGAGATGGAAGACTGTGCCTTCTTCAAAGATTAAGGACATTTGTGCCAAGTGGACTAAGGTGCAAAGATTTATGGATGATCTTCACCCTGACAAAGCTGTTGCAGGCCGTGTTGGCAACATGTACAATGACAATGTGGTGTCCCATTTTAGGCAAGTTTTAAATACACATAGCTCTCTGGACAATTATTTTGTGAGACAGGGGTCCAGTGACTCTCAAGCTGGTCCTAGTGGCATTAAAAAACAAAGACGGGAACTAACCCCAGAAAAGGACTTGGTACCTGAAGTCTTTATGGAAGGAGATTCCCCTTCCAAACAATAACAAATCTTCCATCCTCTCCCCTCCTCCCGTCTTCCACATATCAACAACTCTTCAATAAAGGTAAGTGACATGTTATTATTATTTTATTCTTCATGTCTCATTGTTTTCTGTGTAGGCACATGTATATTCCATGTACAAACATATTTTAGTTTAATACTTTTGGGTGTCTGGAACGAATTAATTGAATTTCCATTGTTTCTTATGGAAAAAATACAGTGGACCCCCGAGTTTCGTAAACCCCGGAAATCGTACAATTATGTAAGTATAATATTGTAAGTGCTTGTGGAAGTGTATTTTTGGGGGTCTGAAATAGACTAACCTACGTGACATTTTTCCTTAAGGGAGTAAATTCGTTTGGTAATGGCGCTTGAACAGACTTCAGGAGTGAAGTTTTTACGAAACTCGGGGGTCCACTGTAGATTCGGAAATCGTAATATTCGGTTTAGTCACTCTCTCTGGAACGGATTAATTACGAAAACTGGGGGTCCACTGTACTCTTGAAATTCAGTTATGAATTTTTCAGCCGCACGTTTATCTGAACTGGCAGCCTCACCCTGCTTTACCACATTGTGTATGCCACAACACTTCTTAAATCTGTCAAACCAGCCTCTGCTGGCCTTAAAATCTCTAACACTAAAATCAACACTGGTTCCAAGCATTTTCTTTACAAGATCGGCATGCAACTGCCTTGGCTTTTCACAAATGATTGTCTCCGACACACTAATCACCCGCTAACTCTTTATCTTTGATCCACACCAGCAACAACTTCTCAACCTGTTCGACTATTTGTGGTCTATTTTTGTTAGCATATCAACACCTTTCGCAACATCAGCTTCCTTGATTTGTCCTTTCTTTGCCAGGATAGAAGCGATAGTTGACTTGTTTTTGCCATATATCCTGGCAAGCTCTGCAATTCGCACACCACTTTCGTATTTTTGTACTATTTCCTTCATGTCTATGGTGTTTCTCTCTTTACCACAGGGGTACCACTAGGAACTTTCTTTGGACCCATGGTAGCTTATTTCACAGTTGCACTTAACCCTTTGACTGTCGGAGGCCCCATTCTGAAACTGTCATTCTATGTCGCAAAATTTTGGAAAAATAAATAAATTATTTTTTCTTATGAAATTATAGAGAATCTTTTTCCGATGGTAATGACGCCAAAAGTACGAAATTTTATGGAAAACTTACGGAATTACGCTCTCGCGAAGCTAGCGATGTCGGTGATATATACGCATCGGCGATTTCGCTGACTTTGAGGCCTATTTTCGGCCAATTCCATTGTTACAGTCGACCAAACTCATACTATTTCTTTAGACCTCCATTTGTTCTATCTATTGAGTACAAGAAACCACCAATTTACCAATTTAAACTACCCAATAAAGTGGTCAGAAATTGGCAATTTGGCCAATTCATGCAAAATAAAAAAGATGTAAATTTCAAAATAAGGTCCAGAATAAGCAATGCAGACATTCCTGGCACTAAAACAAGATTTTCTGTTCATTAGTCACATCTTTAGGCCCCTCTTATATTACTCTTGCTTTCTATTTTGATTTTACTGTTATGCAGACTACTGCATTATTGTAAAAATGGTATAAATAATATCAGTGCACTTGTGTAAGAATATTAGACTCACCAGTTGACGTGTATTGGACGAATGGCGTGATTTGTGTACACTCCTGAACATTGGCAAAAATCAAACATTTCCACTACTTTGAGGTCAATTTCAAGGTCATTTTCATTATGAACCTAATCAAAATCATCTCTATTTCTGTAATATGTTTTCCATTCTATCAAATGAGACCACGAAAAAAAGAATAGTGTACAACCTTAAATACTAAACGAAAATACACCTCAAAGTAGACGTTTTAATCCAAAAACACGGTCGGGGTTTTTTTTCCTCATGCACTGCGTGCTGCAGGATTTTTTTTATACAGTGGACCCTCGGTTAACGAAATAAATCCGGTCCAGGAGCTATTACTTAATCTGAATCTTTCGTTATCTGAAACCTTATTTCCCATAAGAAATAATGTAAATACAATTAATTCGTTCCACAAAAAAATAATCACTCAAAATAAAAAAAAAATAACATTTACTTACCTTTATTGAAGAGACTTGCAGGCATCTGGAAGATATAGATGATGATTGGAGCAGGGTGTTAGTGGTTGGAAGGGAAATCCCCCTCCAAAAGGACTTGAGGTAACAAGTCCCTCTCTGGGGTTACTTCCCTTCTTGGTCTTTTAATGCCACTAGGACCAGCTTGAGAGTCACTAGACTCCTGCCTGGTAAAGTAACTGTCCATAGTCCTCTGTTTCTGGCGACTCTTCAACACTTTTCTGAAGTAAAACATGGCTCTGTCACTGAAGTGGTTGCACAGAAGGCTCATTTCAGCTTGCTCAGGGTGGTATCTTTCAACAAATGTCTGCAACTCATTCCACTTTGTACACATCTCCTTAAGCACTGAAGGAGGCACCTCCTTATCTCTCTCTCTCTCCTCCTTTGAAGCAATAACCTCAGCTGTGGTCTGTTGCTGTTCCAGATGAAGCTCTTGCAGCTCTTCAGTTGTTAGCTCTACCCTGTGCTCCTCCACCAACTCTTCCACATCCTCACCACTCACCTCCAACCCCAGGCTGTTCCCCAATTCCACAATATCTTCCACAACATGTTCCACAACAGGCACAGGGTCGTCAGGGTCAGGGTCAGCCTCAAATCTTTCAAAATTCCTCTCTTGGACACAATCCGGCCACAGTGGTCTCCAAGCAGAGTTCAGAGTCCTGGAAGTCACTTCCTCCCAAGCCTTACCTATAAGGCCTATGCAATGCACGATATTGAGGTGTTCTTTCCAGAACTCTCTTAGGGTCAATTCAGAGTCATTGGTCATATTAAAGCACCTCTGAAACAGTGCTTGGTGTACAGTTTCTTGTTGGAAATGACCTGCTAGTCCATGGGCTGGAGGAGAGGAGAGGAGTGGTGTTAGGAGGCAAGAACTTCACTCTGATGAAATTTATGTTGTCAGGCAACAACTCTTGCAAGTTGTGAGGATGAGCAGGAGCATTGTCCAGTAGCAGGAGACACTTGAGTGGCAATTTCTTTTTCAGGAGGTATTTCTTCACATTAGGGCCAAACACTCCAGTCATCCATTCCTTGAAAATCTCCGTAGTGACTTATGCCTTCGTGTTAGCTTTTCAATGCACACACAATTTATTCTTGTCAACACTGTGTTTCCTGAAGGGTCTGGGATTTTCTGCTGATGCACCAGTAAAGGCTTCACTTTAAAATCACCACTGGCATTGGCACACATCATAAGAGTTAGCCTGTCTTTCATAGGCTTGTGTCCTGGCTGTGCCTTTTCCTCCTGAGTAATGTAGGTCCTGTTGGGCATTTTCTTCCAAAACAGGCCTGTTTCATCACAATTAAACACTTGCTGGAGGAGGAATTGTTCAGCCTCTACGAACCCCTTGAATTCGTGCACAAATTTTTCAGCTGCACGTTTGTCTGAGCTGGCTGCCTCACCATGCCTCACAACATTGTGTATGCCACTACGTTTCTTAAACCTGTCAAACCAGCCTTTGCTGGCTTTAAAATCACTCTCCTCACCACTGGTTCCAGGCATTGTCTTCACAAGATCTGCGTGCAACTTCCTTGCCTTTTCACAAATTATCACCATAGAAATACTATCACCCGCTCTGTTTTTCATGGATCCACACCAACAACAACTTCTCAACCTCATCCACTGTTTTCGATCTTTGTTTCGTTAACAAATTAACCCCTTTTGCAACATTAGCTTCTTTGATCTCATTTCTCTGTGCCAGGATAGTGCCGATAGTAGATGGAGTTTTCTTGTACATCCTGGCAAGATCACTCAGACGTACACAACTCATATTTTTCTATGATTTCCTTCAGTTCGATGGTGTTCCTCACTCTCTTTACCACAGGGTGCCACTAGAAGCTTCTTGGAGCCATGGTGACTTATTTCAGTGGCAATAACTAAACCACCAAAAAGACACCAAATATATTGTGAATCTTTGAAAGAGCGGCTAGGTAATGTTCTCTCAATGGTAAACAACGCTCACTGGCGCCTCGCTTGCGCGGAGCAGGCGGACACGTCTAATACCTTTCGGTAACCGAGGAATTTTTCGCTAACCGATTACGAAAAAGCTTTCGGTTTCCGGCTTTAACGGTACCTTCGTTAACGGTACCTTTCGTTAACGGGACCTTTCGCTAACAGTACCTTTCGTTAACAGGACCTTTCGTTAACCGAGGGTCCACTGTACAGCACACACTGACCACACAGACCCATTCTCTCATATGTGGGCCTACCGGCTTTCTCCCGCATGATTTGAAGCCGCTAGAATTTTTGAGTATATATAGTCTGAAACACTGGCTCGTAAGACGTATATACGACCAAAACAGTCAAAGGGTTAATGAAAAGCTCCAAACACAATTAATTGTGAAATGTTTGGAAGAGCACTCAGGGTAATGTTCACTGGAGGAAAAACAAAGCTAGACTGACTCACGACGCCTGCACAGGAAGGCGTGCAGGTGCCGGGCGGACAGGTCTGGTACACATGCGTTCGAAACACTGGGCACGTTTGATACTCTGGACAAAATTTGTTGGCCTGTACGTCAGTCATTCATTTGCTCAGAACTACTAAACACCAAGTGATGTAGTTGAAGTTTTGGCGGTAAAGATTGAAAACCAAAACATTGTCATTGTGGTTGTATACAAGCCTCCAGATGTAACTTCTCAGCATTTCTGGGAGCAACTTTTGAAAATTGACCACTGTCTGGAAAATCTCCCAACTCCTGCCCCAAACACCTTGCTACTAGGAGATTTCAAATTGACACCTAAAATGGAGCAGTGTAGCAAATAATATTTTAGCAGAGATCACCCCAGGAGGCAGCTCAGCTGAAAATTCACACACACATGTGCTATTAAATCTCTGCTCCAAATTCACCTTAAACCAGCAAATATTAGAGCCTACAAGACTAGAAAATATGCTGGACCTCATCTTCTCTAACAATGATGATCTGATACATAATATAACCCTCTCAAAGACAATACATTCGGATCACAACATAATAAGAGGTACAGACATGTATGCACAGGGCTCCTGACCAGCAAAATGTGAGCAGTCATGAGGGTGTCTTCACAGTATTCAATTTCAATAACAAAAACATGCAATGGGAACAAGTTTGCATAAATGGAGAGAAATCAGAATGAGGGCACGTCACAAGTGGTGTTCCGCAGGGGTCAGTGTTGGGCTCCTTGTTGTTCACAATTTACATAAACGACATAGATGAGGGAATAAATAGCGACATAAGCAAATTTGCTGTTGACACCAAAATAGGCCGCCAATTCATTCTAATG
>WNWK01015644.1:0-47240 GCA_009830355.1 Cherax destructor
GTGGTAGGAGGTAAGCTCATCCTGGTTAAGGTATGATGAGTGAGCGTGGAGTTTTGGATGTGTATTAGGGTGTAGTTCTAGGTGGGGGAGGTGTGTCTGTTGGGTCATAGTGGGAGAGGGGATTTTAATTATCAAGGTAATTTTAGCGGTTGTGGGGAGATAAGGGGTTTTAGGGTATGTGTGCATGGAGGGGTTGGGATGACTAATGACGCAGGGGTGGCTTTTCAAGTGGGGAGGGTTTTGATTATAGGGTTAATCTTTTTGTAAGGGATTGAGTGGGTTTACCTGACGGTTTTTCTGGTCGGAGAGGCATGGGTCTGGAGTATGAGTATGGGAGCTTCTCTGTTGGATGATGACGTAGGGAATACAAAATATTAGACTCATGTACCTGTTTTGTATAATAAGGTACAGGGTTTAGGGCCTGCTTTAGTTTTATGTGTTTGGTAGATATATTTGCATGTGACAAAGATGCACCCTTGTGACAAAGGGTATTGGTTTGTTTCAAGTGTATTTAGACACTATATATAAGTTATGCTCTTTTATGTATGTCATGTATAAGGTATGTAAGTCATATAGGGTGCACGGGAATAATTGGATGTCATGTATCTAGTGTTGCGGTTTTTGGCATCTATTGGTGTGGCATTTTCATTGATGTACTACATTGTAGTATTATATGTCAAAGAATACACGATTTCAGTAGAAAAATAAGTTTATTTGAGCTTAAGTTATTCTGTATCAGCTATAATATGGAGTAAAAATATTTGAAGACAACTGAAATGCAATTAGGTGGAGAATTAACATAGCAGCCACCATGTTTTGTAAAACTTTGTGAGGTGGGATGCATAGTAAAGTTTGAAAACAGTCGTCAATATTCTTATACAGTATTACAAGTTTCTTGTTAGTTCATTGTGTATTTCATCATTGCACGAAGTTGTATGTCTTATGAATAGAATCGTTTCATATTTGTATACCATTTCTATGTATCATGTATGTTAAGTTTTTTTTAAATAAAATATAAAAAAAATTACTTGGGTAGATATTCTAGGCACCCAATTTGTATTCCCTTTGTTCAAACCTCTCATCCACTTGTATACATAAGTAATTCCTTCCCTCATTGTAAGTCTTTAGAGACTGTAGGTTCATGGCTCTCTATTTGCATGTGATTATTTATGCATTAGCATCCATCCTGAAGTATATAATCAGACTGAGCAGCATAATTTAAGTGAAACTTTAATATTGACGTATAGATGTGTTGTAAAAGCTCTGTACTCCTGTTGCTTGTTCGTCGTGACAAATAAAAAAAAAGTTCTAGACCTTAGCATGCTTAGACGCTGCTGTCTTGGCGTCAGGTTTCTCATTACCATAAATTCCAAGTATGATCAAGCTCTACCTAACCTAGCGTAAAACAGACACTTAAGCAAACCCTAAGACATTTATTTGGAAAAGGTTTGGTATTACGACATTGTTTACTATAATAAAACAATAGGTTCAAGAAACACAGCTTTTAAAGTACATGTGAGAAAAATAAAACAAGTCCAATCAGAAGCCTTTTACATTAGCATTGAACAAACAGGAATAATAATGCCTGAATATAATTAAGGAAACACGATTAGATCAAGCGCTGCCTAACTGGAGGTAGGAAGAAGACAATCTCCTGAAGAAAGTAAATAATATAGCAAACATCTAAAGAATAAAATATGAAAAGGGAACTCTTTAATAATACTGGAATTAACACCTAGCAATATATAACAAGTGGAATGGCTGATAACTGGAAGTTGTAGAAGCCATTACAATAAGCTCTAAGAATGTCTATAAGCAGTGATCAACCAAAAAAGATTATAAACACATTCTTTGGGAAAGCCCAGTAAACATAAGTATCACTAATGTTTACACACAAAGTGAGCAAAAAAGACAAGATAGTAAATACAATGTGCTCAGGACATGCATAAAATTTAACTAACATCAGAACAATCCGCCAACAATCTATTATACCAAACTGAGATACAAATGGAAGATTGAGACACTTATGCAACATATGGGAATCTTTATTAAGGAAACGTATCGCCACACAGTGGCTTCATCAGTCCGATATAAAGGAGAGAGGGTAAGGAGAGGAGTAGTTTGAGGTAATGAGTCCCTCAGCCTGGAATCGATGTGTTCAGTCCATGGACTGAACACAAGCGCGTGCGTGGGGGAACTCACCTATTTGTGATTACATGGGTCGATTCATAGTTCCTGGCCCCGCCTCCTCCCTGGTCGCTACTAGGTCCTCTCTCTCTCCCTGCTCCATGAGCTTTATCGAACCTCGTCTTAAAACTATGTATGGTTCCTGCCTCCACTACGTCACTTTCCAGACTGTTCTACTTCCTGACAACTCTATGACTGAAGAAATACTTATTAACATCCCTGTCACTCATCTGAGTCTTCAACTTCCAGTTGTGACCTTTCTTTCTGTGTCCCATATCTGGAACATCCTGTCTCTGTCCACCTTGTCATTCCTCGCAGTATTTTATATGTGGTTATCATGTCTCCCCTAACCCTCATGTCCTCCAGTGTCGTGAGGCCGATTTCCCTTAACCTTTCTTCTTTGGACATTCTCCATATCTCTGGGACTATTGTTGCAAACTGTTGTTTTCCTCCTGATGTGGTTATACAACAGCTTCTGGTCAGACTTGATATTTGATGCTATGTTGTTTTCGTACTGTCTCTGGGCCTCCCTCCTTATCTATGCATACTCGTTTCTGACTCTTCGACTAGTCTCTTTATTTTCCTGGGTCCTTTGTCTTCTGTACTTTTTCCATTCTCTAGCGTACTTAGTTTTTCCCTTCCTACACTTTTGGTTGAACCAAGGGCTCGTTCTGGTCTTCCCATTATTTCTGTTGCCCTTGGAAACAAACCTCTCCTCTGCCACCTTGCATTTTGTCACGTAGTCTATTTCATTTACTGATTTTCCTACCAATTCTCTTTCCCTCTGAACCTCTTACAGGAAGTTCCTCATGCCTGTGTGGTCCTTTCCTTTTGAAATTTGGCTTTTCCCATCCTACTCCTGTTACCCTCTCCACTTATAACTCTACTATGTATTCAAAGTGTGTATGTATGTGTGTGTGTGCGCACATGTGTGTGTGTATATGTGTATATGTACTCACCTAATTGTGGTTGCAGGGGGCAATTCATAGCTCCTGGCCCCGCCTCTTCACTGGTCGCTACTACGATACTCCCTCCCTCCCTCCCTCCCTCCCTATGCGTGCGTGCGTGTGCGTGTGTGTGTGTGTGTGTGTGTGTGTACTCACCTAGTTGTGGTTGAAGGGGTCGATTCATAGCTCCTGGCCCCGCCTCTTCACTGGCCGCTACTGGGTCACTCTCCCTGCGCCATGAGCTTTATCATACCTCTTCTTAAAGCTATGTATGGAGCCTGCCTCCACTACATCACTTCCTAAACTATTCCACTTCCCGACCACTGTGTGACTGAAGAAATACTTCCTAACATCTCTGTGATTCATCTGAGTCTTCAACTTCCAACTGTGTCCCCTTGTTGCTGTGTCCCATCTCTGGAACATTCTGTCTCTATCAACTTTGTCAATTCCCCTCAGTATCTTATATGTTGTTATCATGTCCCCCCTATCCCTCCTGTCCTCCAGTGTCGTCAGGTCGATTTTCCTTAAACTCTCCTCGTAGGACATACCCCTTAGCTCTGGGACTAGTCTTGTTGCAAACCTTTGCACTTTCTCGAGCTTCTTCACGTGCTTGGCTAGGTGTGGGTTCCAAACTGGTGCTGCGTACTCCAGTATGGGCCTAACGTACACAGTGTACAGGGTGTGTGTGTGTGTGTGTGTGTTCATATGTAAGTGGGCATGTGTATGTCTGAATATGTATGTATATGTGTGCCTGGTGCCTGGGGAGATGTGTGGGGGGGGATGTGTGTGGAGGGGGTAAGGGTCAGCTGTCTGGCGCCGTGGTCGTTCCTCGTACGAAAGAGAAATGGCATAATCTCCTGCACTATTTCTCAGCCCCACACCTCGCTCATCTCCGGTGATAAATTATCGCCGTTATCGCCAATCATCGGCGGATTTATACCCTTCACAGTGGAAAAACTTTTTAATTTTTCCGGCGCTTGGGCCTCAGACGGATGATTAATAAAGTGCTGAGCACACTAGTATGAGTGTCGGTGTAGAGGAGCGTGTCCGCTTCTAGGGTAAGAAGGGGCTTCGTATTTTGGGGATGAATTTGCTAGTTATGTTGGTGGGGGAAGTGCAGTAAGTGTGACTGCATGGAGAGACGTTGGCTTCCTGGGGGAGAGGAATTAGCGTTGTAGACGGGATTAAGGGAGGGTAAGGCTGGTCAGGTTAGCCAAGATTTGTCAGGAAACAGGACAAGTGTTTACTGACGCGGGTCTTAAATCATATTATGAACCGAAGCTGGAGCTTCTGGTCATCTGACCAAGGCCTTCCGCTGGCTTACCTGTCCACTCCTTTAAACATTATGGTGCTGGGGATGTTGAGGGAGACAAAGATTTTTTTTTATATATAATTGAATACATCTGTAGATCGCTCCTGCTCTATTATATAAGGCGAGAACTGTTTTTATTTGCTAAGAACGTACTAATGACAGTGACGTCAGAAGACATAATAACACTACGTTGCATCAGTTGAGGTCTAAAGAAAAAAAATAAAAGAAGTACAAAAGTAGTGAGATAAGTGGCAGCTGGAGATTAAAAGACGGAAAATAAATGGAAGTTCAGTGAAACCGGAAGGAATAAAAAAAAAACCTGAAAACAGAAATTAGAAGAAAAAGAATTTCAAGAATTAAATATGGTAAATAACCTTACAGAAAATATCACCACTCTTGCTTATGGCATTTAAGTCGCCTTTAACGACACGCATGACTTACGGATGAAAAGTTCTTTTCCACTTTCCCATGAATATGAAAGAAAACAAATAAAAGCAATAAACAAGAAAATATAAAAAAATCAGATAGTTATATATATATATATATATATATATATATATATAATTTTTATATATAATTTTTATATTGCGTGTTTATGAGACAAATAAAATACACCAGCAATCCTATCATTGTGTACAGGAATTACAATACATACCAGACTATTCCACTTCCTGACAACTCTGTGACTGAAGTAGTACTTCCTAACATACCGGTGAGTCATCCGAGTTTTCAACTTCCAATTGTGACCCATTGTTGCTGTGTCCCATCTCTGGAACATCCTGTCTCTGTCCACCATGTCGATTCCTCTCAGTATTTTATATGTCGTTATCATATCCCTTCTATCTCTCCTGTCCTCCAGTGTCGTCAGGTCGATTTCCTTTAATCTCTCCTCGTATTATATGCCCCTTAGCTCCGGGACTAGTCTTGTTGTTCTCTAATTTCGTTATGTGCTTGGCTAGGTGTGGGTTCCAAACTGGTGCTGCATACTCCAATATATGCCTGAACGATTCCTTACTAAGATGTTTAAATGCTATTCTTAGGTTTGCCAGGCGCCCATATGCTGCAGCAGTTATTTGGTTGATGTGCGCCTCAGGAGATGTGCCCGGTGTTATATTCACCCCAAGATCCTTTACCTTTAGTGAGGTTTGTATTCTCTGGCCCCCTAGACTACTCCCTCTGTGGTCTTCTTTGCTCTTCCCCAACCTTCATGACTTTGCTCTTGGTGGGGTTGAACTGCAGGAGGAAGTTTCTGCACCAGACTTGCAGTCTGTCCAGATCCGTTTGTAGTTCTGCCTGGTCCTCGTCCGATTGAATTCTTCTCATCAAATTCACATCGTCTGTGGTACGCCGCTCGTCACAGGTGCCCACTCTGACACCTCGTCACGTACCATCACACGCTGATGTCTTCCCGACAGATATTCCCTGATCCATTGCAGTGCCTTCCCTGTTATCCCGGCCTGGTCCTCTAGCTCATGCACTAATCTCTTGAGTGGAACTGTGTCAAAATACTTCTTACAGTCCAAGAATACGCAATCTACCGACCCCTCTCTCTCTCGTCTTACTGCCATCACCCTGTCACAGAACTCCAGTAGGTTTGTGACTCAGGATTTCTCGTCCCTGAAACCGTGCTGGTTGTCGTTGATAAGCATATTCCATTCTAGGTGCTCCACCACTCCTACTGATAATCTTCTCCATGACTTTGCATACTTTACATGTCTGTAGTGTAATGCTTCGTGTGTCTTTTAAAAAAATGGGACTACATTCGCTGTCTTCCATACCTCAGGTAGTCGCCCTGTTTCGATAGATGTGATGAAGATTGTTGTTAGTGGTACACATAGCACCTCTGTTCCCTCTCTCAGGACCCAGGAGAGATGTCATCCGGCCCCATCGCCTTTGAGGTATCTAGCTCGCATAGCTAGTATTGTAAGTATTGTGTCCAGCAGTTGATGGTGTACCCCACCTCGCCGTCTTTCTGGAGTCCCTTCTGTCTCCTCAGTGAACACTTCTTTGAATCTCATGTTGAGTTCCTCACATACTTCGCGGTCGTTTCTTGTGATCTCTCCTCCTTCCTTCCTCAGCCTGATTACCTGGTCCTTGAGTGTTGTTTTCCTCCTGATGTGGTTGTACAAAAGCTTCGGGTTCAGATTTGGCTCTCAGCTTTGTCATTTTCGTATTGTCGTTGAGCCTCCCTTCTTACCTGTTTATAGTCATTTCTGGCTCTACGACTGCTCTCCTTATTTCCCTGGGTCCTTTGCCTTCTATACTTATTCCATTCTCTAGCACACTTGGTGTTGGCCTCTCTGCACCTTTGAGTGAACCAAGGGCTCATCTTGGCCTTATCGTTATTTATGTTACCCTTGGGTACAAACCTCTCCTCAGCTTCCTCGCATATTGTTGTCACATATTTCATCATCTCATTTACTGACTTCCCTGCCAGTGCTCTGTCCCACTGAACCCCGCGCAGGAAATTCTTCATGTCTGTATGCGTGCGTGCGTGTTGTGTGTGTGTGTGTGTGTGTGTGTGTGTACTCACCTAGTTGTACTCACCTAGTTGTGGATGCAGGGGTCGAGTCATAGCTCCTGGCCCCGCCTCTTCACTGGCCGCTACTGGGTCACTCTCCCTGCGCCATGAGCTTTATCATACCTCTTCTTAAAGCTATGTATGGAGCCTGCCTCCACTACATCACTTCCTAAACTATTCCACTTCCCGACCATTCTGTGACTGAAGAAATACTTCCTAACATCTCTGTGATTCATCTGAGTCTTCAACTTCCAACTGCGTCCCCTTGTTGCTGTGTCCCATTTCTGGATGTGTATGTGTGTGTGTGTGTGTGTGTGTGTGTGTGTGTGTGTGTACGCGCGCACGCTCTCTCAACTATTTGTGGTTGCAGGGATTGAGTCACAGCTCCTGGCCTTGCCTCTTCATTGGTCGCTACTAGGTCCACTCTCTCCCTGATCCATGAGCTTTGTCGTATCTCTTTTTAAAGCTATATATAAATCCTGCCTCCACTGCATCACTCTCCAGATTGTTCCCCTTCCTGACAACTATAACTGACGAAATACTTCCTAACATCCCTGTGACTCATGTGAGTTTTTAATTTCCGGTTGTGTCCCCTTGTTGCTTGTCTTATTTCTGAAACATCCTGTCCCTATCCACTCTGTCAATTCCTCTCAGTATTTTATTACGTTATCTTAACCCCCCTTTCCTATCCCTCCTGTCCTCCGGTGTCCTTAGGTTGATTTCCCTTAACCTCTCCTTGTAGAACATACAAGTGTCGAAACGCTATTCTTAGGTTTGCAGTTATATGGTTGATATGCGGCTCAGACAATGTCCTAGGTATACTCACATCAAGGTCTTTTTCCTTGAGTAACGTTTGCAGTCTTTTGTCCCTAGCCTGTACTCTGCCTGTGGTCTTTTTTGACCTTCCACAATCTTCATGACTTTGCACTTGGTGGGATTAAACTCTAGGAGCCAGTTGCTGGACCAAGCTTGCAGCCTGTCCAGATCCCTTTGTAGTCGTGCCTGATCATCATCCGTTTGAATTCGCATTAGATTCACACCGTCTGCAAACAGGGACACCTCTCAATCTATCCCTTCCGTCATGTCATTTACATATACCATAAACAGCAACGGCCCTGAGACTGACCCTTATGGATCCCAGCTCGTCACTGGCACCCACTCAGACACCTCGTCACTTACCATCACTCGTTGTTTCCTTCCTTTCAGAAATTCTCTGATTCTGTGTAGTATCTTTACTGTTATTCCTGTCTGCTTCTCTAGCTCTTGTACCAATCTCTTGTGCAGAACTGTGTCGGAAACCTTCGTACAGACCAAGATAATGCACTCTACCCCCTCCCCCTCCCTCTTTCTCTCCTGTCTCACTTCTGTCATCTTGTCGCAAAACTACATTAGGCTTGTGACACTGAATTCCCCTTCAGTGAAACTCTTCTGAAAAACGTCTCCATGACTATGCATATTATATATGTCAGTGACACTGATCTGTCTGTCTTCTTTCTTAAAGACTGGGACTAGATTTGTCTTCCTCGCCTCAGGTATTTGACCTGTTTCGATAGATGTGTTGAAGATTGTTGTTAGTGGCGCACACACAGTACTTCTGCCCAGTCTCTGAAAACCCATGGAGATATGTTGTCCAATCTCACCGCGTTTCAGGTATCTAGTTCGCTGAGCACTCTCTTCTTCTCCTTCTCCTCCTCTGTTGTGTGTAGTGTGTCCAGCACTTGTTGGTGTACCCTACTTCCTCTAATTTTGTAATGAGCCCTTCACATACTTCTTGGCCGTTTCTTGTGATCTCCTCTCCTTCCTTCCTCAGCCTGATTACCTGGTCTTTGACTGTTGTTTTCCTTCTGATGTGGCTGTACAGCAGCTTTGGGTCATTCTCGTATTTGTTTCTGGCTCTTCGTATCTGTTTATGGCTCTTCGGCTAATCCCCTCATTTTCCTGGGTCCTTCGTCTTCTACACTGTTTGGCGAAACGTCTACAAATAAAGATACCTAGATGTTGCACATGTGTCTAATTCTTCGTTACAAAGTGATCTGTTTGTAACTTGATAAAGTCCACTGTGTGGGCGAAACGTTGTCAATGTATCGCATTACTCTTAATTTTTCTCTTTTTCCAAGTTTTATTATATTACTTGTGCTTAGTAATGCCATTCTGAGTGGAAGAATCTACAATTATTAGAGAAAGATTAGCAAAAATGGATTAAAATAAAAATAATTAAGCTAGTTTCCTTTAATAAAAGCTTCTTAAACTTCAATTTATTCTACGAAGAATTACAGATAAATAACAAAAATCTTACTATGTGTCATTTTACTTCTCTGAAAATCCCTTCGAAGGTCTGACGACAAAGGCATCTCAAAATCTTCATTATCTTTAAATTGAGGTAGTTTCTTCTGAAGAGCTTCTCTCATTCTCTTCTGAGTTCTCTTTAAGGCTGGAACTATCTCTATCTCCAAGCTTTCTCTCAAGTTTTTAATAACTCTCCTACTCTTAATTTAAAGTTTTTCTTTCACCTTTAGCTCATATTAAAACTAAAGGGTACTAAGACTCATAATTCACAGCTTAAGACGGTAATTTCAATGCCCAGTCAAAAGTGTTCCAAGGGCACTAAGAGGTTCATACTACTAGTTTCTCTAACTCGTGTTAAAAATTATGTATGTCACTCAGTTAAATATCTGTATATGTTACATTCTAAGGCTCTCGTTTATTTCAGGGGTCAACTCTTAATTTCTTCATGTACGATTAAAATACAATCTAGCGAGTGAAATGACTGAGTCATATATTGGTGTCTGCGAATTAAAGTAATTTACCACGAATGAGATGTTTTAGTATGAGAAAAGAGTTACTATGGATTAAAAATGTTTTAACACGAATACATGTTTTACATAAGAGACCATGAAGGATTATTTGCATCTTACTCATTAACATATCCTATGTTCTCATCTAACTGTTTCTCTATTATCATCCACTTCTGGGACTCTCTGCTCCGTTTTGACAATCACTGTATTGTAGTCTCAAGTCTATCATGTTTGAATTTCAAAGCCGTATCTTCAAGATTGTCAGTAATGACTCGCCTACTTGATCCTTGGAAGATTCGTATATCCCTAATCCCTTTGGGAAACTAAGTCATTCAACAGCTTTGAAATATGTTATCTGACCAGCAACAGCATCTCTCTTCAAGCCATGCACTAAAATGCAGATCAATTAAGCATTGACTTAATTTTAAGACAACATTTACTTCCAATGGTCCAAAAATAGCAAACTGATTTGCAATGGCCGCTGAATGAGACATTCTTCAGATCAGGGAAGAGTTTCAGTTCACGAACAATTCTAAGAAGGATATGAACAGCTTTACATCTAAGTTATTTCTTACCAAAATAACTACGTATAAACTTGTCTACCAACAGAGTTCACGTGAAGCACAGTGTAATTACCACAAAATCTCTCATCGGCCAATTTACCTTCTTCATCTTTAAGACTGTTATTTCGTTTTCATTGCTTAGCTCCGTTTCTGGTCAAATGATGGTGGGATAAACACTAATATTGATGAGGCGAGAATATTTATATTTATATTAACAGGAAGGGCACAAAACCTAATATACAATATATATATATATATATATATATATATATATATATATATATATATATATATATATATATATATATATATATATATATATATATATATATATATATATATATTAAACTTACACATACAACATGCAACCTACCCTCATCATATAAAATCACTTAACCCCAGGGCTCCTTTACGAAATACACATTTTATGCCACCTTCAAAATATTACTCACTAGCACACTGCTACTAGTAGTTTATATGTATACAAACAGTGGGGTTATAACACCCCCATTCCTTTCTGCTGACCTCTCAGCCTGCAGGCAAAATACTCCACGAGTACTCTCCACTACACAGGCCCCTGCACACTAGGGCTTTACAGGTAAACATGAGAGCACCAAAACCACAGATTTTAAAACACTGCTTCTGCAGTGTTTTAAAATCTGAGGTTGGAGTGTTGAAGGAGGAGGTCCAGCTTCTCCAGGAGGAAATTAGGAGGCTGAAGGTTCGCCTCGATGGGTTTGGGAGTGAGTGTGAGGTGGCTGGAGGGGCTGAGGGGAATGAGGCTACCAGCAGTGAGGTGCAGTCCAGCACCTGGTACATGTGGCGAGTGGTTCCCAGTAATGGGAGGAGCATCAAAATAAGGAAAGTTAAGAGAGAAGATTTGAAGGTAGGAAATAGCTTCTCTCTTCTTCCGGATGAGTGTACTCCAGTGGCCAGTGAAGGTAAAGGTACTACTTTCCTTGCTAATAGAGGTAAGCGAAGTCTTGTGGTTGGTGACTCATAGGTAAGATATTTGGACCATGCTTTCTGTAATAGGAATAAGAAGGTGAGAGAGAGGGTGTGCTTCCCTGGAGCTGGTGTTGGTGACATAGTCAACAGGTTGGATAATATCATGGCATGTAATGGAAACAAGCCCATTTTCTGTCTCAGTGCTGGTGGAAATGATACTGGGAAGGGTAGGAGAGAAGAGCTGCTAGATAAGTACAGGTCAGCTATTGATTTAATCAAGTCTAAGGGAGGGGTCCCAATCATATATAGCATCTTGCCTAGAAGGGGAGTGGGGAATGAATGGTTGTCTAGGGCAATTGGTGTAATTTGCTGGCTAGACAGATACTGCAAGGAACTTGCAATCCCATTCATTGACAACTGGGACAACTTTTAAGGCAAACATTATATGTATGCAAGGGATGGGGTACATCCCTCTGGGGCAGGGGTAGTAGCACTTGCCAACTCGATCGAGAGGGCCATTGCTGAAATGTCTAGAATTTTAAACTGATAGAAGATAGAGGTATGGGTGTATGTGGGAAACATTCAGTTTGCAACACTAAGGCTGAAAACATTAAATGTATAAAAGACATTCATCATAAAGTTATAAATAAAGACAATGGATCAGGTCAGCAAACAAAGGGAGACAGTAGAGGGCAGCAAGAGACTAGCTCCCTTAAGGTTTACTATACTAATAGCAGGAGTTCAATCTGAAAGATAGAGAGATGCCTTCTGAATGTCACATACAAGACTATAAATTATTCCACACTGATAGGGTCAACAGAAAGAGTGGTGGAGTAGCGATGTAAGTCAGAGACAATTTAAATTGTTGTCTCAGACAAGATATAAAATTAGAAGCGTCAGCCACTGAATCTGTTTGGTTACAGCTTCTCGAAGGCCTGTAAATCTTGGGTGTGATTTACAGGCCCCCAAATCTTGATAGGAAGTGCAGTAAACTTCTATGGGACGAAATTCGTAAGGAATCTACATACGAAAATTTTGTGCTGATGGGAGATTTCATCTTTAGACAAATTGACTGGAGCAATTTGACAGGAAATTTAGAGTCAAGTGATTTTCTTGATACGATTAAGGTTTGTTTTTTAAAACAGTTTGTGACAGAACCAACTAGAGGAAATAACCTGCTTGACTTGGTTCTTGCCAGCAGGGAATTGCTAAATACTAATCTTGAGGTTATTGATGAGCTTGGGGAAAGTGATCACAAATCACTCAGCTTTAATATATCATGGAATTACCCAAATAATGGCAATCAAATCTCTGTCCCTGACTTCCGCTTGGCTGATTTCATTGGACTGAAAAATTACCTGGGTGGGTTGAACTGGAATGACCTGACAATGGAGCATGTAGGTGGTGATGGTTGCCGATATGACGTTTTCCAGAGCATAGTTCTAGCTGCTCAGACAATTTATGTTCCAAATAGGGAAATCAGATCAAACAAAAATGATCCTTAATGGATGAACAATAGATACAAACATCTCATTGGTCAAAAGAGAGAGATATATAGACGAATCAAAAGAGGAGAGGGGCAATTAAGATCAATATATTTAGCTAAAGAGAGAAATAAAAAAGGGAACAAGAAAAACAAAAAGAGATTGTGAGGTTAAAGTTGCAAAATAATCGATGACTAACCCAAAACGATTCTTTCAGGTATACAGAAGTAAGATTAGGGACAAGATAGGCCCAATCAAAAGTTACTCAGGTCAGCTCACCGTCAGTTTTTGCACAGGAAGATACTAGCGATATTCCAGAAATAATAAATTATGTAGAATAGGACGATAGTAAATTATGCACAATTAGGGTCACAAGTGACATGGTCCTTAGACAAATAGATAAATTAAAGCCTAACAAATCCCCAGGCCCTGATGAAATGTACGAAAGGGTTCTAAAGGAATGTAAAGAGGAGCTTAGCAAACCTTTGGCTAATCTTTTCAACATATTACTACAAACTGGCATGGTGCCAGATAATTTGAAAATGGCAAATGTAATACCTATTTTCAAAGCATGTGACAGGTCCTTAGCTTCGAACTACAGATCAATAAGCTAAACCTCCATAGTGGGCAAATTTGTGGAATCAATAATTACCGAGGGAATTCGTAACCATCAACGAATCTCAGCACGGTTTTACAAAAGGGCGTTCCTGCCTTACGAATTTATTAACTTTTTCCACTAAGGTATTTGAGGAGGTAGATCATGGTAATGAATATGATAAATGAATATGATATTGTGTATATGGACTTCAGTAAGACTTTTGATAGAGTCCCACATTAGAGACTATTGAGTAAAATTAGACACACGGAATAGGAGGAGAAATTTTCTCCTGGATAGAGGCATTGTTGACAAATAGGCAGCAGAGAGTTTGCATAAATGGGGAGAAATCAGAGTGGGGAAACGTCACGAGCGGTGTTCCACAGGTGTCAGTGTTGGGCCCCTTGCTGTTCACAATCCACATAAACGACATAGATGAGGGAATAAATAGCGACATAAGCAAGTTTGCCGATGACACCAAAATAGGCCGTCCAATTCCTTCTGACAAGGAGATTAGAGCACTCCAGGAAGATTTGAATAGACTGATGCAGTGAATCACGAAATCGTAATGACACGATTGCAAACAAACCATTCCACGGGTTTGTTTCGAACCCGCGGTCAGAGAGTCTGGAGTTTTGAGACTCTCTGACCGCGGGTTCGAACCCCACCCGTGGTACGGTTAGACTGATGCAGTGGTCGGAGAAGTGGCAGATGAAGTTTAATATAGACAAATGCAAAGTTTTGAACATTGGACAGGAAAATAACAATGCCACATATAAACTAAATAATGTAGATCTTAATATTACTGATTGCGAAAAAGATTTGGGTGTTCTGGTTAGCAGTAATCTGAAACCAAGACAGCAGTGCATAAGTGTTCGCAATAAAGCTAACAGAATCCTTGGCTTCATATCAAGAAGTATAAATAATAGAAGTCCTCAGGTTGTTCTTCAACTCTATATATCTTTGGTTAGGCCTCATTTAGATTATGCTGCACAGTTCTGGTCACCGGATTACAGAATGTATATAAATGCACTGGAAAACGTACAGAGGAGGATGACAAAGTTGATCCCATGTATCAGAAATCTTCCCTATGAGGATAGACTGAGGGCTCTGAATCTGCACTCTCTGGAAAGAAGTAGAATTAGGGGGGATATGATTGAGGTGTATAAATGGAAAACAGGAATAAATACAAGGGATGTAAATAGCGTGCTAAAAATATCTAGCCAAGATAGGACTCGCAGCAATGGCTTCAAGTTGGAAAAGTTCAGATTCAGGAAGGATATAGGAAAGCACTGGTTTGGTAATAGAGTTGTGGATGAGTGGAACAAACTACCGAGTACCATCATAGAAGCTAAAACGTTGTGTATTTTTAAAAATAGGTTAGCTAAATACATGAGTGGGTGCGGGTGGGTGTGAGTTGGACCTGACTAGCTTATGTTACTAGGTCAGATGCCGTGCTCCTTCCTTAAGTGCATGTGACTTGACTAGGTTGGGGCATTGGCTTAAGCCTGTAGGAGACTTGCACCAGCCGCTGTGCTTCCAGTACTGACTCAAAAACTCATCTCGCCTGCTGCTGTACTGACTACTCTTTACGACTAATACGCCTCCGTTTCAAAGTAAATCCGTAAACTGACATATATGGAGCTTTTTTTGTACAATATTTTCTACGATACAATGCGTAATAGTGTCAAAATGACCTTTAGTTTAACCTTAAATCATGAATTATGGTCGTTTATTAAGAAGAAAGGAGCTCTGCAGTAGCCTTACTGGCCGAAGCTGGTCAAGTCCAACAATTACCCACCCACACCAACATGTAAGACAGTAAAATAACAAACTCAACAAACTCAAGGTTGAGGGACTGATTACCTCAAACTCCTCCTGTTCTTCACGACTCTCCTTTGTATGGACTGATGAAGCCACTGTGTGGCGAAACGTTTCCTCAATAAATATACCCAAGTGTTGCATATGTGTCTAATTTATCAACTTGTCGGTTCTCTGAACCGACAAGTATAATGTGATCCATTATTGTCGGTATAATATGATCCTTTATTTTCGGTATTTTATACCATTTATTCACATTCTAAACTCAACAATGTTTAGTTTAACCATAAACCACGTTCAGAATTTTCCATTGGTTTACACATTTCTTCATCACAGATGAATTCCAAGATCACTGACTTGTATTCAGTCTTTTGAAGTTTTATTTTACGGAAATAATTTCCGAATATGTAATATTTATCAATGTTTCTACTACATTTACATAAGCTTGTATACATGGATACTAAAATTTAATTATATAACACTGAATTCTTCTACATACACTTTGAATTATGCTAAAAAGGTAACACTGTATTCTCCCAAAACTTACCACTTTTGTATTTACCACTAAATCATTGCAAGTTTCGTTTGGGGATCCTCAATTACACTGTCTCAAGCTCATGATAACTCTTACATGCAATGTGTTTGAGTGTTATCAAGTCCCTCAGATAACCAATATGAGAGAAATATCAAAGATTCTATCTATATAATAATAGGAAAGGATTACCGAATGATATGGTGTGTATTAAAATAGGAGAAAGATTCACCTCGAACTGAACCGGTCAGTGAGGGCGGTGAGGTGGCCGGCGGAGCTAACTCATCCCCTCAATATTTATGCTGACACTAAATTGCGAGGATATTCCACCCTACCTACATTATTTTCATCTAAATGTTACCAAGGATATTTTTTAAGGATTGATCTATGTGTGAATGGAAATATATATTATGTGACTATTAATGTGACTTTGCATTGAAATATATATATGTCGTGCCGAATAGGTAAAACTTGCCATTTTGGCTTAAATAGCAACGCACTTCTTGCCGAATAAGGCAAGCGAAAATTTGTGAATGCAATAATTTCGCAAAAATCATTCTGAACCTAACGAAAAATATATATTTCATTGTGTTTGTTTATTATTAAGGTATTGTAAACGTATCTAAAATATATTTAGTTGGATTAGGCTAAATTAATTTGAGCTTATAATAAGGTTAGGTAAGTTTTTTAAGGTTCTTTTGGTACAAAATTATTAATTTTTACATTACCATAAAATTATTTCTATTAACACATCGGCCGATTCCCACCAAGGCAGGGTGGCCCGAAAAAGAAAAACTTTCATCGTCATTCACTCCATAACTGTCTTGCCAGATGGGTGCTTTACACTACAGTTATAAAACTGCAACATTAACACCCTTCCTTCAGAGTGTCTTTTAACATAAAAGAAAACAAATATATCGTTAATCGTATAAGAGCAAATTTTAGAAAGGACTGAATTTTAAATGAGTTCTTGCTAATTGACCAATGTTACCTATTCGGCTCAACACACACACACACTATATATATATATATATATATATATATATATATATATATATATATATATATATATATATATATATATATATATATATATATATATATATATACGTATATATATAGTCACCAATCAGCTTTTCCTATCTCATCCCAGGAGGTGGTTCTATGCCTTATACGAGACCACAGACCTACATTCCAGCAGCTGCCTCGGTGCCCTGCCTCTCTCAAGAGCAGGCACCTTACACGCCTTACACACCCACCACCTCAAGTTGAACACATCATGAGGTGCCAGTCTATCAACATCCTGTCGGTCAACATTAGAGGTTTCATTACTATTACAACCTCAGGTTAAATGGCCTGTTATCCTGAGTGTAAAAGGGAGCTTGGAGCAAAGAAACACAGTAGAAGATGCTTTAGAATTTGTATTTCCTTCACCAAGCAGTTAGATTAATATGAGACTTTTGTCTTTTCCTTCACCAATTATTACAAAAGGGCTTTACAAGTATTTACACTATATACACAAGGAGTAGTATTAGTGCACGCCACGGTTGTCTAGGCTAAACAGCAGCCAAAAGACAGACAACCTTTCCACAACCAGCTCTATGCAGGAATTCCAATGACAAACCGCGAGTGGTATCCACGTCACCTTTGTCATTGTTAAACTCGCATTTTAATTGGCTGAACCGAGTCGTTGATTTGATGATGGGGCCCCATCGCCAAACCCTTAACGATGGTTCGCTGGTTGGAGGGGAGCTTATGTGGGTGTGTTTAACATGCTCCGAATAAAGATTACATACTCTTTGTATGCAACAATTACCAATGTTGGAGAGCTCACACACAGTGTTGTGAACACTCGACGTCCCGACATGATAGATGTTGTTGAAACATTTTTGGACGACGGGACTCCAGAAATTTTGCAATAATTGCTGGCTACATACACCTCATGGATGAGATGAGACAGGCAAGGGCAACTAGGTGTTGTTGTGTGTTTCTCTAAAAGTGTACATGCCCAGCACATTGATGTTGCCATCTCTATTCATCTTGAAATGATGTTCTTCAGGATATGCATAAACACTAGTACCTCTGTACTAGTATGTGCAATGTGGCAACATGCAGACCCCATCAAATTCCTAATGGAAAATCTGGACTCCCTTCTGCTCCAATACTACTGTCAATATATAATAGTTGTTGGTGACCTCAACCAACATCTTATACAGAGGGACTTTGATGACTTTCTTGCAGTGTTTGACATGAGAAACTTTTTTATTTTTTCTTCTCACATCTCTGGGTTCTTCCTTGACCCAGTAGTGAGTGATCTGGGAGAAGGTATAGTCATTTGTCAACCCCTCGGCTATGTTGGATCGTTTGACCACAAGGCCGATTTTACGACACTGAAGATCCCAACAGAACGAGGTGAGGAATCCACACGCACAAACCTGGCTATGGGAAAGAGGTAATTGGCCAGCCCTTTGTTCTGAGCTTGCCACCACCGATTGGAATGCTCTTCTCCAAGGGGATGTTGACAATCAAGTGAATGCCTTCACTGGACACATCCTTTATCTACAACAAGAACACATCCCTCACCGGCAGTATGTGACGAAGCCTACACAGATCAGCCTTCGTTTGGCTTTCGCTGTAGAGAGGCTGCTACTGCTAAGTACAAGGCATGGCGAAGGTATAAGAGACTTCATACTACCTATAACAGGAACTTGCACAGGCAAGCCTGTAGGCATATGGGTGAAGATCAAAAGTGGGCTATCGCTAAATGGGAGGTGGACACAAAAAGAAAGCTAGCATCAGGGAGAGTGGGCTTCAAAACCTGGTGGTCCCTGGTCCAAGGCAGACAAGCTTATCTGCCTGATGAACTTATTCCACCTCTAAATCGACAGGATGGGACTACCTCTACTAGTAGTCAAGAGAAAGCGGACTTCTTTGCCGAACACTTTGCTACCAAAATGCAAGTTCCTGATCCAGCAAGGAACCCTCCTTGGCTAGCTGCATGAACTGTCAAAACTGTCAGTGGTGACAATAAGGTAGGAGGTGCATCTTCTTCTTAAATCGCTTGACCAAAAACAGGCTGTGGGCCCAGAAATGTTGAGCCCAAGATTGCTGAGAAGATGTGCAAACCAGCTAGCAGCATCTCTAACCCGCATCTTTCAGCACTGCCTAGTACAGTGCAAATGGCTTTCTCTGTAGAAAGAGGCAAATGTAGTCCCTGTTCACAAAAGGAAGAGCAGAGCAGAAATCAGCAATTACAGATCAGAGTCACTCTTCTCAATCACTGGAGAGATCCTTGAGAGAAAAATCTCTAGACAAATGACAGAGTTTGTTGACTATTACTCACTACTTTGTGACCGTCAATATGGCTTCAGGAAAGGTTACTCTGTTGCTGATCTGTTGTTAAACCTCTCCATTAAGGGCACAAGTCACTGGACGAATCCAAAGTCAGCTGTGTGGTAGCACTGGACATTGCTGGTGCTTTCGACTGAGTGTGGCACCAGGCCTCTTGGCAAAACTGCACTATGTCTCCTCAGTGATTACCTTCATGGTAGATATCTAAAGGTAGTTATCAATGGAACAGAATCAGCAAGACATCCTATTGGGGCAAGTGTTACACAAGGAAGTGTGCTGGGGCCATTGTTATGGAATGTCTACGTCAATGACCTTCATCTCATCTCTGAATCCCATGCATATGCAGACGACTATACTCTGGCAGTTACTTATCCAAGAGAAGAAATGCCAGCTGCTCTAAGCTACATCAATCACCAGCTAAGAGCTATATCAGCTTGGGGAAACCAATGGCAGGTAACATTTGCTCCTGAGCAAACACAATCGATGATGGTCTCTAGGCACCATGATGATAATACCAGAGAAGTAGTAAGTATGAATGGTAGTGTTGGTACCTGGGAAAGAAGTTGATATCCTTGGGGTGAAATTTGACTCCAAACTGACCATGAAGAACCACGTTGTAAATCTTGCAAACTAGGCAGCCAGGAAACTTACAGCACTTCGACGTATTTCGCATCTGCTTGACAGTAGGTGTTGCAAGTACGCTAACACCTTGAGTATGCTTCACATTCTTCGTTTGCCTGCCCCCCCCCCTCCCTCTCATCTGAGACTGCTTGACAGAATAGAGAACAGAGCAAGACGTCTCATCTCTCGCCTGGACCCATCCTGGATAGATGTGTCATTTCAGCAGAGCCTTCAACACAGGAGGGATGTGGGCGGCCCTACTGTTATGTACAAGGCCAACATTATCAAAGTACCACACTTGGCTCCACTTCGAAGACAGCGAGAAGCAAGCTTCTATACCACAAGACGGGCAGAAAGCAGCAACTTCACTCTGGCTGTACCCTTCTCCTGAACATCACTTCATCTAAGATCATTTATCCCCAGGATGACTCGAGTCTGGAACACAAGTCAGTTGATCAAATGAAACTGCTGGCCCACAAATGGCTCCAACTTCATCCTGTTCCCTGCTTCTATGTTTCATAACAATATAAAGGCTTTCCAATGAGTTGATGTAGGTAACAGCTCTTAGCTTGTCAATAAAGTTAGGGATCCTTAACCTAACTATGTCAAACCCTATGTAAAAAAAGCAAGAGAGGGAGAGAGAGAGAGAGAGAGAGAGAGAGAGAGAGAGAGAGAGAGAGAGAGAGAGAGAGAGAGAGAGAGAGAGAGAGAGAGAGAGACAGACAGACAGACAGACAGACATACAGACAGAGACTGGGAGACAGATAGAGAGACAGAGATAAAGACAGAGAAATGAGAATCAACCTATAGAGAAAAATGTGATGTAAGTGGTTTAGAAAACAATTTACATCACTTCTGTGAGACGACTCATTCTTTAGCTTGTAGAGTTTCTAAAATATTTGCATCAAATCAACTGTATGTGAGGTGATACAAGAAACCACAAGAGAATTAATAAAGGCTGACTACTAACAACCCCAGCACCCCCCCATTCCTTCCCCCACCCACAGGCACTTCACCCAAACATCTCATTTCTCTTACTGACAAATCTTTCATCTGATACACAAAATGTTATAACCATCCCCTCTAGTATTGTTACCCAGAATTTCACCTTTACTGTCCTAGTTGAAGTTTCCCAAAATCAGCTTTATCACTGCTGAAATACTAACCACATTCCTTCACATTCCCCTTTACTACAGATAAAACTACGACTACAGGCACTATTTCCACTACTTGCATTAAATAGTAAGTAGTCATACGACTGCAAAATAACGTTACCCCCATAAGTGCCTGCAAAATATCGTTGAATAGATAACACTAATTAAGAAATTGATTAGAGAACGAAAACATTTTCAGAATGAATATCAAAGAAAATTGTCATGCTTAGAGAGGGAATTAATAGAGAAACCAATGGACATAATAAGAGTAGTAATAAATGCAACATTCCCAGCAGGATACAAAGAATTTAGTAAAGACCGAGGGAATATAAGACAGATGATTTACAAATTTTGTGAGGAATACAAGGAGCCTTTGTAACCTGGAAAAGATAAGAAATTACACAGAATTTACTTTGACAGCTGTCAAACCATATATATCACCTGCCTTGTTCCTTCGTCCTATCAAATACATAAAGAAACCACACGATGCTCAGAGGATCATAACTTGTCCGACCCTAGTGCTTTGATTGCTGACCTGTCAGGAAAGAGTATGACCTCGCTGAATAGAAGGACCAGGGAAAAAAATTGCAGGAACGTTAAATTAACACTGATGACCTGATAGGGCAGACGGATATGAGAACTAAGTTGAGAATTTAAGATGCAAATGAGAGACAGGGACGTCTGGAAATACTTTGCCTCCTGGTAGTACTTGAGAGTTATGGGAAAGACAGAGCAGAAGATTTTTAAGTTCGCACAGAGACTCTCTGCAGAGGACTGTCAGCTTCTAATTAGATTAAAAGCTATCATAAAATTTCCAGATGTTTGAAGCAAGGATAGTAAAGCAGAAGGCTCTCTCCCCACCCTTGTTTTCCTCCGTCTACTACTAGCATGAAATACTAGCATATTAAAAAATGCCGAGCGATGGACACATCAAGGAAGGTAAGAGTTAGATTCCCATTCAGCTTTAAATTTGATGGAAGAAGCAAGATTAAGTGAGTCGAGAAATGGTTGGAAGAGTCATGGAGCCAAAGAGCAAAGATATCTTCTACATAACGGAGCCAGAGGGAAGGGCGTATCGCACTACTACATCTACTACTACCTCCACTACATCTACCACTATTTCTACCTTTACTCTAATACCTCCTTCGTTCTCCCATCCCCGGATTTGTTCTTATTTCTATCTAGTGCTAAATTGCTAGAAGTTTTTCTTGAACAAAAATTATTACTTTATAGTTCTATGTGCTTGTTCATACTATGTAGACCGTATTTCCCCGCTTCCTCGTCTAGGTGATTCCATCTTAGTTCCTAGAGACTCAGCTAGGGCAAAATATTAACACTTAGTGATTACCGATTAAAGTGCACTAACTCATCAAAATTGCTCCTTCGAAATACTTAGCTGCTCCTAGCATCATCAAGGCATGTGTCTAGGAGCCACAAATGTACCAGGATCCACGAGACAAGGAGTTGGTAAACATCCACCACAACCGAGTCCTCTTGAGTGTACATACTGCTCACATTATTTGTTTGAAGCCTCGAGGATACCACTGAACTTCAGGAAGATTTGAATAAATTAATGTCAGTCAGAAAAGTGGCAGATGCAGTTCAATGTGCACAAGTGTAAAGTCCTAGTCCTTGGGAAAGAAAATATCCCTCATAGTTATAAACTAGGTGATGTAGAGCTTAATCATGCAGAAATTAAAAAGACTTGGGAGTCATGGTAAACAGAAATCTGAAGCAAAAATAACAATACCTAAGTGTGCGCAATAAGACTAGCAGATTACTTGAGAGTCGTAGAATGAGAGAATACAACACTGAAGTATATAAGTGGATGATGGGCATAAACGTAGGCCATATAAATAAAGTACTCAGGTTATCGAATCAACAACCAGAAATAATGGATTTAAATTAGATAAATTTAGATAGGACGTAGATAAATACTGGCTTTCAAACAAAGTTGTCGATGCGTGGAAAAATCTACTAAGTAATAGAAACTAAGACTTTGGGTAGCTTAAAGAAAGATCAGAGAGATATAGGAGTGAGATCGGCTGAGTTTGATTGGTGCCTGAGGTATTGAAGCTAATTCTTGGGTGTCTTTCGGAAAAGGTTGTTAAAGTATGTGGGTGGGAATGGCCGATTTTGAGAATGATTTGCTTTGTATAGGCCAGTAGGCATAATGCAGTGTTCTTCTATTCTTATGTTCTTATGCAAGACTCTCGACACTTTCATATATATGTCCTGTGGGAACTATAAACACTCAGAGTAGGCACACCCGTATGAGATCAGTATGCGCAATTGTAAAAGTAGGTTAAGGGTACCGAGAACACACTTGAGTAAGCCTATCCTTGTGATGGCTCCATGAATACTAGTAATAATAAGACTACATCAGTGTGTGAGCCATCAACTCTTATTACGAGCAGAACTACCCTTGTGAGAGCACGTTGAGCACTCCTGTGTGGGCTCCCTCTGCTAGTTTAAAAGTTGATCCATCCCCTCTGACGTCGCCACCTTCCAAGTAAAGAAAGATTCCTCATTACTGAAGACGCATCCTATACTTAGCGCCAGGAATCACAGCTCAGACAAACTTTGATAATCTACGGTCCGCCTTGACAAACTGTATTGCCCAACTTGAGCAATCTGCAGTCTATCTCGGCGAAGCGTGCAACAGGTTTCGCCATCTCCGTTTATTCTGCACAGGTATGCTATATTGCGACAGACTGGGATTTATTCACGTGCAATGGCCATGATTAACCGGAATCGATGTAATAACCTATAACTCAAGTAGAATGCTCGGCTCATAACGGAAGAGACCCACACACAGTTCCAGGCGAGGCGAATGGACATTTCTTCATGCGCATGCTGCTCTTATTCACCAAACAGTAAATAGGTATTTAAG
The DNA here is from genome assembly GCA_009830355.1 of Cherax destructor. Taxonomy (NCBI): domain Eukaryota; kingdom Metazoa; phylum Arthropoda; class Malacostraca; order Decapoda; family Parastacidae; genus Cherax; species Cherax destructor. Next base: position 23,725 of record WNWK01015644.1, read on the forward strand.
TATTGGTCGAGTGTTGTGGATGGCATCCTGGAGAGTGGTAGTATTCCTTACGAAAGGCTTCACTTTGAAGCTGAGTTGGGATTACAGCTCCTAGCTCGTAAATATCACCGAGAAAAGAAAAGGCGAGTGATAATTGACTGAAGTCTGTTTTTGTAATTGGTGAATTTCGTTAAACTTCAGTCTTTCTATAGGAATAAATCGCGTATAAAAGAGCCAGTATACTGCATCTACTTCTCAAGCGACAGCTCATCTGATTTTATCTCTTTTTTATCAGGGCTTAAGCAACATACTCGTACATCAATTTTTTTTTCAATGCTTAAGTATTTTAGATGGAATACTACTGCAGACCCTGGGTAGTTACTCCATAAAAAATACATAAAAACTACTAAATTATATCACGTTCACGAAAAAGTTTATTTCGTGTATTTATTCAGAATAAAATTGCTTTTTTTACTTAATTATTTGCAAGATTCATCATATTCTCAGTTCGTATATTCTCATCTAAGAAAAAAAACAGCAATACAATTAAAGAAAAATCTCCAAAAATTACGACAAAAAATATAGAGAGATAAACAAGAGAATGATATACCTACAAACATAGAAGTGTAATAAACAATATGCAATGGGACAAACTCAGAACACAAAAGAGGTAAAGGAGTTCTCCCTCAAAATTAGCCCGAGTTTACTGGATGTATTTTGGTTAGCGGGCCAATCAATCCAGAAATCCCTGCATGACCCCTGGCTAGTGTACGTCAATGGACGTACCTTGGCTAGTGTACGTCAATGGACGTACCTTGGCTAGTGTACGTCAATGGACGTACCTTGGCTAGTGTACGTCAATGGACGTACCTTGGCTAGTGTACGTCAATGGACGTACCTTGGCTAGTGTACGTCAATGGACGTACCTTGGCTAGTGTACGTCAATGGACGTACCTTGGCTAGTGTACGTCAATGGACCTACACTAGCCAGGGGTCATGGAAATTTGAAGTGCATCGGATTTCATAATTACCTCATAGAATTTGTACTGATAAAGCCACTGGAGGGCGAAACGTCTACAATAAATCTACCCAGATGTTGCACATGTGTCTTAATTTCATCTTGTCGGTATTGTATACCATTCTTGTACAAAAGGTATACAGGTCTAGTTGATATCAATGACATACTACTATACAGAAAGCCCCTTGTTATTCAGAGCATTTCGGGAAAATTAGGTACGTTTTTTCCCCAGGATGCCACCACACTAGTCGACTAACACCCAGGTACCTATTTTACTGCTAGGTGAACATGGACAGCAGGTGTCTTAAGGAAACACGTCCTAATGTTTCCACCTGGACTCAGTGAGTGAGGTAAATGCGCTGGCGATCGATACACCAGTGTCGAAATTTTAATGCAGATCAGAGGAGGTTTTCACCAATTTTTCACAGGAAAAATCTGGGAATGGCTTAAGAAACACTGAGCACAGAACACAAACACGTACAAATAGTCCCGAGAATCTTACCCTTCATGCTGTACACAAGCACTGAAAATAATGAAGACTATTCATTATTTTTTTTCAGATTTCATCATCGATTATTCTTTATTTCAAATAGTCCACAATCATATACATAGATCCGAGTTGTTGTTTTTTTACAAAAAAAATGGCACCAATAAAGCCAAAAAATTAATTGAAAAATACTTCCAATTAAGACTCGAAAAGAAGAGATTCTCTGTTATTACATTAGAATCAATTTATTCAACAAAACTGGCAAATTAAAATTGACAACTCAAAGTGAATGCAAAGCTTTCTTTTAAGTCTCACATACTGTGTCAGTTTCAAACCTATCACAAAAGGCATTCTTTAGTAATTGATTTTATTCCCACGATTTCAGTTTTTTATGATTTGAGTAAAATGTCAAATTTACACGAACTCAAACTAACTTAAGGGGCATCATCCTTCTTATAGAACTCATCATCATTAATATTTTGAAGCCAGACAGATGTATTAAAAAAAAAAGTAAATTGGGACTTGTGCCACCCAATAAAAGCACAAACCATACGTTCAGAAAACCACACGAACGACGAAAATAGGAATGTGATCATACGAATCATTCACCATCTTGACAAATTTACTCGCACATAAATTAAACTTAACTGGAACTCTCGTGGCCGTCAGATGCATCGGCCATTTAATACAGAAGCCGTTCATAAGAGATGACCTGATATTATATATACTGAATAAGACTTAGCGGGAATAAAAGTTCTAGAGTTTTACAAAAATGAGAAAATTGGTACCTACGCTCCTGAATTTCACTTTCTGTCGTCACTGAATTAACAGGCACCGGTTCTGAAGGTTAGAGGCTACGCTGCTGGTGGTTTTGGAAGTTATCCAATTCATTCCAGGGTACTGGGAATGGGTTCGGTATCTTCGGTCATAGGCTACGTGAACGTGACAATTTGTTTTCAGGAAACATAGGCATGAAATTTTGATGACTTATCGGATGAATCTTTGTAACATTGTGCATAGGGCACTAACGTATGCAAATAGTCCTGCGCATCTTAGAAAGATACACTACACCTGTGTTGAAAATTTAAAGCCGATCGAATAAGGCATTTCCGAGTTATATACAAGAGTATTTTGAAACCAGTCAGAAGAAGCATTTTTAAGTTAATGAATATAGACGAACAACAATTTGTTCAGTACAATTGGAAAATTAGGATCTATGCCATCCACTAGTAGTGAAAATTTGGAGCCGATCACACGATTCATTTTCCAGTTCTGACACGGACTCCAAGTTTCTCTATTTTATTGCGTCTACAAATCTGACCGCGTAAGATGCATCAGTCATTAAATACTGAAGGTGTTCAGAAGAGGTAAATCCAGTTTTATTTAACTTGATTTATCGGGAATATATATTTCATAATTTTTTAAATTTAAATTTTACTCTCGCCCATTGCCAAATAACGGGGCACCTTTTTTGAACGTCTGAAGCAACAACAATGAAAATTTTAAAAGTTATTTCAGCCTTTCCAGGATGCTGGGATGGTTCAATATCTTTGGTCATAGGGTACCTGCACATGCCAATTGTTCCACGAATTTGGAACAATTGTCATGTTAAACAATTGTTACATTTTGGGTTTGTGGCCGTGCATATGGGCTAAAATTCCGAAGCTGACTGGATGAGGCAAAATAAAAATGCAGAGGAGAAGGTTGAAATACAAAAAAAAAAAAAAAATTAAGTCACCCTCTTGAAGTTCCCCCTTCAGGGATACCTAACTACAGGGTCGTAATGTACACACTTCTCTCCTTCAGGGATACCTAACTACAGGGTCGTAATGTGCACACTTCTCTCCTTCAGGGATACCTAACTACAGGGTCGTAATGTGCACACTTCTCCCCTTCAGGGATACTAACTACAGGGTCGTAATGTACACACTTCTCTCCTTCAGGGATACCTAACTACAGGGTCGTAATGTGCACACTTCTCTCCTTCAGGGATACCTAACTACAGGGTCGTAATGTGCATACTTCTCTCCTTCAGGGATACTAACTACAGGGTCGTAATGTACACACTTCTCTTCTTCAGGGATACCTAACTACAGGGTCGTAATGTGCACACTTCTCTCCTTCAGGGATACCTAACTACAGGGTCGTAATGTGCACACTTCTCTCCTTCAGGGATACCTAACTACAGGGTCGTAATGTACACACTTCTCTTCTTCAGGGATAGCTAACTACAGGGTCGTAATGTACACACTTCTCTTCTTCAGGGATACCTAACTACAGGGTCGTAATGTACACACTTCTCTCCTTGAGGGATACCTAACTACAGGGTCGTAATGTACACACTTCTCTTCTTCAGGGATAGCTAACTACAGGGTCGTAATGTACACACTTCTCTCCTTCAGGGATACCTAACTACATGGTCGTAATGTACACACTTCTCTTCTTCAGGGATAGCTAACTACAGGGTCGTAATGTACACACTTCTCTCCTTCAGGGATACCTAAATACAGGGTCGTAATGTACACACTTCTCTCCTTCAGGGATACCTAACTACAGGGTCGTAATATACACACTTCTCTCCTTCAGGGATACCTAACTACAGGGTCGTAATGTACACACTTCTCTCCTTCAGGGATACCTAAATACAGGGTCGAAATGTACACAATTCTCTCCTCTAGAGATACCTAACTACAGGGTCGTAGTGTACACACTTCTCTCCTTCAGGGATACCTAACTACAGGGTCGTAATGTACACACTTCTCTTCTTCAGGGATACCTAACTACAGGGTCGTAATGTACACACTTCTCTCCTTCAGTGATACCTATCTACAGGGTCGTAATGTACTCACTTCTCTCCTTCAGGGATACCTAACTACAGGGTCGTAATGTATACACTTCTCTTCAGGGATACCTAACTAAAGGGTCGTAATGTACACACTTATCTTCTTCAGGGATACCTAACTACAGGAACGTAATGTACACACTTCTCTTCTTCAGGGATACGAAACTACAGGGTCGTAATATGCACACTTCTCTCCTTGAGGGATACCTAACTACAGGGTCGTAATGTACACACTTCTCTCCTACAGGGACACCTAACTACAGGGTCGTAACGTAAACACTTCTCTCCTTCAGGGATATCTAACTACAGGGTCGTAATGTACACACTTCTCTCCTACAGGGACACCTAACTACAGGGTCGTAATGTACACACTTATCTCCTACAGGGACACCTAACTACAGGGTCGTAATGTACACACTTCTCTTCTACAGGAACACCTAACTTCAGGGTCGTAATGTACGCACTTCTCTCCTTCAGGGATACCTAACTACAGGGTCGTAATATACACACTTCTCTCCTTGAGGGATACCTAACTACAGGGTCGTAATGTACACACTTCTCTCCTGCAGGGACACTTAGCTACAGGGTCGTAATGTACACACTTCTCTCTGAGGGAACCTAACTACAGGGTCATAATGTACCACTTCTCTCCTTCAGGGATACCTAACTACAGGGTCGTAATGAACACACTTCTCTCCTTCAGGGATACCTAACTACAGGGTCGTAATGTACACACTTCTCTCCTCAGGGATCACCTAACTACAGGGTCGTAATGTACACACTTCTCTCCTTGAGGGATACCTAACTACAGGGTCATAATGTACACACTTCTCTCCTACAGGGATACCTAACTACAGGGTCGTAATGAACACACTTCTCTCCTACAGGGACACCTAACTACAGGGTCGTAATGTACACACTTCTCTCCTACAGGGATACCTAACTACAGGGTCGTAATGTACACACTTCTCTCCTACAGGGACACCTAACTACAGGGTCGTAATGTACACACTTCTCTCCTACAGGGATACCTAACTACAGGGTCGTAATGTACACACTTCTCTCCTACAGGGACACCTAACTACAGAGTCGTAATGTACACACTTCTCTCCTACAGGGATACCTAACTACAGAATCGTAATGTACACACTTCTCTCCTACAGGGATACCTAACTACAGGGTCATAATGTACACACTTCTTTCCTTCAGGGATACCTAACTACAGGGTCATAATGTACACACTTCTCTCCTACAGGGATACCTAACTACAGGGTCGTAATGTACACACTTCTCTCCTACAGGGATACCTAACTACAGGGTCGTAATGTACACACTTCTCTCCTACAGGGACACCTAACTACAGAGTCGTAATGTACACACTTCTCTCCTTCATGGATACCTAACTACAGGATCGTAATGTACACACTTCTCTCCTACAGGGATACCTAACTACAGGGTCGTAATGTACACACTTCTTTCCTTCAGGGATACCTAACTACAGGGTCGTAATGTACACACTTCTCTCCTACAGGGATACCTAAGTATAGAGTCGTAATGTACACACTTCTCTCCTACAGGGATACTTAACTACAGGTCATGACAGCTCACTCCTACAGGATACCTAACACAGGTAATGTACACTCCCCTACAGGATACCTAACTACAGTGTAATGTACACACTTTCTCACAGATAACCTAAACATCTAATGGTACACTTTCTCCTTCATTTCAATAATCATGCAGCTGCAACCTGGATATAAATATAATCCCTAAGACTTTACGGAAATTACATATTTGCAATTAAACGAACATTAATATGTTTTTCTAGAATATAATATTCAAAATGACAATTTTTCATGGTTGTTTATTAACATAAGAAGATAAATATTTCCCTGTACATTATATTAATATATAAGGCATAATATAAGGCATAATATATTTATAATAAAAATTCACTTGTGTTCTAGTTCTGTGTGTGTGTAATAGAGAGAGAGAGAGAGAGAGAGAGAGAGAGAGAGAGAGAGAGAGAGAGAGAGAGAGAGAGAGAGAGAGAGAGAGAGAGAGAGAGAGAGAGAGAGAGAGAGAGAGAGAGAGAGAGAGAGAGAGAGAGAGAGAGAGAGAGAGAGAGAGAGAGAGAGAGAGAGAGAGAGAGAGAGAGAGAGAGAGAGATACAATCATCAGGCACACCAGCTGCAGAACCGGCTGACAAATCAGCAGCGAAACACAGGAGGTGCAACAAATAGGAGTCCACCCTCCCAGGCACCTAGGCAGTGCTCTCGCTGTCACCGGAGAGGGCACACCACTAACAACTGCCTGCGAGATACCAGGTGCAATTACTGCCACAAGAAAGGACATCAGGAGGGCCAGTGTCGGAAGAAAAAGTAACTTGACAGACAGCACCACCTGTTTAGAGACCTGTTCTCGGAACAAACCAGCAGGATCTCTGAACTGGTAAACACACTCACACGTCACCAACTCAGCCCAGCAGGTGGTATTGTGACTTATACAAGAACCCTGACCTACATTCCAGCAGCTGCCTCGGTGCCCTGCCTCTCTCAAGAGCAGGCACCTTACACGCCTTACACACCCACCACCTCAAACTGAACACAATGAGCCAGTCTATCAACATCCTGTCGGCCAACATTAGAGGTTTCATTACCAATGTTGGAGAGCTCACACACAGTTTTGTGAACACTCGAAGTCCCGACATGATGGCTGATGTTGAAACATTTTTGGACGACGGGACTCCAAAAAATTTTGCAATAATTGCTGGCTACATACACCTCATGGATGAGAAGAGACAGGCAAGGGCAAGGAGGTGTTCTTGCTGTTGTCTTCTCTAAAAGTGTACATGCCCAGCACATTGATGTTGCCCTTCCTACTCATCTTGAAATGATGTTCTTCAAACTATGCCTAAACATTAGTACCTCTGTACTAGTATGTGTAATGTACAGACCTCAGTGGCAACATGCAGACCCCATCAACTTCAAACACAACTGTCAACATATCATAATTGTTGGTGACCTCAACCAACAACTTATACAGAGAGACTTTGATGACCTTGCGGTGTTTGACATGAGAAACTTTGTTAATTTTTCTTCTCACATCTCTGGATTCTCCCTTGACCCAGTAGTGAGTGATCTGGGAGAAGGTATAGTCATTTGTCAACCCCTCGGCTATGTTGGATCGTTTGACCACAAGGCCGTTTTTACGACACTGAAGATACCAACAGAACGAGGTGAGGAATCCACACGCACAAACCTGGCTATGGGAAAGAGGTAATTGGCCAGCCCTTTGTTCTGAGCTCGCCACCACCGATTGGAATGCTCTTCTCCAAGGGGATGTTGACAACCAAGTGAAAGCCTTCACTGGACACATCCTTAATCTACAGCAAGAACACATACCTCACCGGCAGTATGTGACGAAGAATACATCTCAGCCTTGGTTTGGCTTTCGTTGTAGAGAGGCTGCTACTGCTAAGTACAAGGCATGGCGAAAGTATAAGAGACATCCTACCACCTATAACAGGAACTTGCACAGGCAAGCCTGTAGGCATATGGGTGAGGTTCAAAAGTGGGCCATCGCTAAATGGGAGGTGGACACGAAAAGAAAGCTAGCATCAGGTAGAGTAGGCTCTAAAACCTGGTGGTCCCTGGTCAAGGACAGACAAAAGCTATCTGTCTGATGAACTCATTCCACCTCTAAATCGACAGGATGGGACCACCTCTACTAGTAGTCAAGAGAAAGCAGACCTCTTTGTCGAACACTTTGCTACCAAAACGCAAGTTCCTGATCCAGCAAGGGACCTTCCTTGGCTAGCTGCAAGTACTGTGTCAAAACTGTCAGTGGTGACAATAAGGCAGGAGGAGGTGCATTTCCTTCTTAAATCGCTTGACCAAGAAAAGGTTGTGGGCCCAGACAAATTGAGCCCAAGATCGCTGAGATGTGCAGACCAGCTAGCATCACCTCTAACCCGCTTCTTTCAGCACTGCCTAGTACAGTGTAAATGGCCTTCTCTGTGGAAAGAGGTAAATATAGTCCCTGTTCACAAAAAGAAGAACAGAGCAGAAATCAGCAACTAGAGACCAGTGTCACTCCTGTCAATCACTGGCAAGATCCTTGAGACAATAATCTCTAGACAAATGACAGAGTTTGTTGACTACTACTCACTACTTTGTGACCGTCAATATGGCTTCAGGAAAGGTTACTCTGCTGCTGATTTGTTGTTAAACCTCTCCACTAAATGGCACCAGTCATTGGATGAATCCAAAGTCAGCTGTGTGGTAGCATTGAACATTGCTGGTGCTTTTGACCGAGTGTGGCACCAGGGCCTCTTGGCAAAACTGCAAGCACTTTGAATTGCAGGCTCTACGCTATGTCTCCTCAGTGATTACCTTCATGGTAGATCTCTAAGGGTAGTTCTCAATGGAACAGAATCAGCAAGGCATCCTATTGGGGCAAGTGTTCCACATAGAAGTGTGCTGGGACCATTGTTATGGAAAGTCTACTTCAATGGCCTTCTTCATCTCATCCCAGAATCCCATGCATATGCAGACGACTGCACTCTGATATTCACTTATCCAAGAGAAGAAATACCAGCTGCCCTAAGCTACATCAATCACCAGCTGAGAGCTATATCAGCTTGAGGAAACCGATGGCAAGTAACATATGCACCGGAGAAAACACAAATGATGATGGTCTCTAGCCACCATGATGGTAATGCCGATGCAGTAGTATGAATGGGAGAGTGTTCTTACCTGGGGAAGAAGTTGATATCCTTGGGTTGAAATTTGACTCCAAACTGACCTTGAAGAACCACGTAGTAAATCTTGCAAACAAGGCAGCCAGGAAGCTTACAGCACTTCGCCGTATCTCGCATCTGCTTGACAGTAGGGTTTGCAAGATTCTGTATGAGCCACAAGTACGCTCACACCTTGAGTATGCTCCACTTAATTGGTTTGCCTGCCCCTCCCCCTCTCATCTGCGACTGCTTGACAGAAAAGAGAACAGAGCAAGAAGTCTTATTTCTCGCCTGGACCCATCCTGGATAGATCTGTCATTTCAGCAGAGCCTTCAACACAGGTGGGATGTGGTTGGCCTTACTGTTATGTACAAGGCAAACATTATCAAAGTACCACACTTGGCTCCACTTCGAGGACAGCGAGAAGCAAACTTTTATACTACAAGACGGGCAGAGAGCAGCAACTTCACTCTGGCTGTATCCTTCTCCAGAACATCACTCCATCTGAGATAATTTATCCCCAGGATGACTCGAGTCTGGAACACACTCGTACAGCATTATGTTGTCAACGAGATAAAGTCAGTTGATCAAATGAAAATGCTTTCAAATGAGCTGATGTAGGACAGAGGAGAGAGAGAGAGAGAGAGAGAGAGAGAGAGAGAGAGAGAGAGAGAGAGAGAGAGAGAGAGAGAGAGAGAGAGAGAGAGAGAGAGAGAGAGAGAGAGAGAGAGAGAGAGAAGAGAGAAGAAGAGAGAAAAGAGAGAGAAAGAAGAGAGAAAGAGAGAGAGAGAGAGAGAGAGAGAGAGAGAGAGAGACAGGACACACAGGGAGAGACAGAACACACACACACAGAACCAAGACACACAGACACACACACACAGAACCAAGACACACACACACACAGAATCAAGACACACACACACACACAGCCAGACACACACACACAGAGCCAGGACACACACACACCACACACAGAGCCAGGACACACACACACACCACACACAGAGCCAGGACACACACACACAGCCAGGACACACACACACAGCCAGAACACACACACACGGGACACACACACAGGACACACACACATACACAAAAACAGGACTCTCATAAACACACAAACAGGACAGAGAAAGAGACAGGACACAGAGGGGGGGAGAGAGAGGACTCACAGAGAAAAACACAGGACAGAGAAAAACAGGACACAGAGAAAAACAGGACACACAGAGAAAAACATGGCAGAGAGAGAGAGAGAGGAACAGGACACACAGAGACAAATAGGACACACTGAGAGACGGTGAGAGTGAGGGGAGCTGAGACAGTGAGAGGAGAGAAAGTAGGAGAATTAGGGAGGGGAAAAAACAAATCTTGGGAGGTGTTAAGCTGAAGTTTAGGGAGTCTTGAACAGAGAAAATAAATGTGATGGACTTAAATGCTAAGGTGGGGAAAAACTTTCGTAGATGGCTGTGGGCTGCGGTTCGTAACAGCCTGGTTGATCAGGTTCTGATCCACCGCGAGATCTGGTCATGGACCGGACAGCGGAGGCGTTGCCCCCGGAACACCCTTCAGGTATACTCCTCCAGGTATGGCATACTAGGTAAGTTTCGAATCCCTGGTGTAAACGACAAGAGGGACCTCTAATTGAAATATGTACTGACAGACGATATACATATTTTCAAAACAAGAAGATAAATAAATACACGAGATACAACATTGCGCATAATGACACCAGTTTCTTAAAAAATATGTATTAATAGATAAAAGATTCATGGGTAGACTTTTGAATATACGTAATTTAAACGAGAGGCGACAAATATGTCAGATCAATATTTATTGGTAGCTAAAATGACAGTAAGAGATATTGGGGTACATCTAGTGTGTCATCAGCCGGTAAGAGTGAAGTGAATGTTAGTAAATTAGGGATAGATAGGGTAAGATATTTGAAACTATTGGATAAAGATAGGCTAGAGTACAATTAATGAGGAAGGTATCGAAGAGCAATGGCGTAGATTATTAAAGAAATGCAGTTGTTAGAGTGTGTGTGCGGCAGCAGTTTGTAGGTATAAGTGGGTGGTTGCTGGTATATGAGACGTGGTTGCTGGTATATGATACGTGGTTGCTGGTATATGAGACGTGGTTGCTGGTATATGAGACGTGGTTGCTGGTATATGATACGTGGTTGCTGGTATATGAGACGTGGTTGCTGGTATATGAGACGTGGTTGCTGGTATATGAGACGTGGTTGCTGGTATATGAGACGTGGTTGCTGGTATATGAGACGTGGTTGCTGGTATATGAGACGTGGTTGCTGGTATATGAGACGTGGTTGCTGGTATATGGGACGTGGTTGCTGGTATATGATACGTGGTTGCTGGTATATGAGACGTGGTTGCTGGTATATGAGACGTGGTTGCTGGTATATGAGACGTGGTTGCTGGTATATGAGACGTGGTTGCTGGTATATGAGGCGTGGTTGCTGGTATATGAGACGTGGTTGCTGGTATATGAGACGTGGTTGCTGGTATATGAGACGTGGTTGCTGGTATATGATACGTGGTTGCTGGTATATGAGACGTGGTTGCTGGTATATGAGGCGTGGTTGCTGGTATATGAGACGTGGTTCCTGGTATATGAGACGTGGTTCCTGGTATATGAGACGTGGTTGCTGGTATATGAGACGTGGTTGCTGGTATATGAGGCGTGGTTCCTGGTATATGAGACGTGGTTGCTGGTATATGAGACGTGGTTGCTGGTATATGATACGTGGTTGCTGGTATATGAGACGTGGTTGCTGGTATATGAGGCGTGGTTGCTGGTATATGAGACGTGGTTCCTGGTATATGAGACGTGGTTCCTGGTATATGAGACGTGGTTGCTGGTATATGAGACGTGGTTGCTGGTATATGAGGCGTGGTTCCTGGTATATGAGACGTGGTTCCTGGTATATGAGACGTGGTTCCTGGTATATGAGACGTGGTTGCTGGTATATGAGACGTGGTTGCTGGTATATGAGACGTGGTTGCTGGTATATGAGGCGTGGTTGCTGGTATATGAGGCGTGGTTGCTGGAAGGACGAGGATACGAGGATAGTGAGGGAGAAAAAGTTAGGATACGAATGTTTTTCACATTAAAGTGATGTACATAGGGCTGAGTATATGGAGAGTAATATTGAGGTTAAAGAGTAGTAAGGGATTGAAAAACAATAGTCAATTGTAAACTGGTTGAGGTTTTATCAACAATTTTAATAAGTACAAGAAAAAGTTTTGGAGGGAAATAAATTTAACAGTAAAAACAAAAGAGGGTAGTCATTAGATAGGGAGGTGTAGGTAATGTGAAGACAGATGAATTTTTTTGAGCATTTAACTGATGACAAAGGGAGGCAGGAATTCAGGCACCGCGCAGGGACATGCTCAATTTTTTTAGGAGCAAGTATGAGCAAGATGAGAATGTGGGGGAGTATCTGAGGCAATCTGTAGAATGAAAGGGAAGTAAAGTACCAGGAATTAAGGTAGATTGAGACTGAAATGTTGAAGGCAGGATAGGATGATGTTTTTGAATGGTTGATGTCTACTTGGAGGTTGTTCCGGGGGTTGACGCTGCCACGGCACGGCTCATGACTAGGCCTCGTGGTGGATTAGAGCCTGATTAACAAGGCTATTACTGCTGGCAGCTAGCAAACCAGCAGACGATCCACAGCCCGGCTGGTCAGGTAGCTGTCCAGCTCCCTCTTGAAGACAGCCAAGGGTCTATTGATTATTTCTCTAATGCATGCTAAGAGGCAGTTGAACAGTCTTGGGCCCTTGACATGTATTGTGTAATCTCTGAATGTACTCACGTCACCCCTGCCTTTCATTAGGGAAATGTTGCACCGCCTGCCAAGTCTTTTGCTTCATAGCGAGGGATTTCCGTGTACAGATTTAGGACTAGTCCCTCTAGGACAGTCCAGGTGTAAATTATGTCTGTCTCTCGCCTGCGTTCCAAATAGTATAGGTCAAGGGACTTCAAACGGTCTTAGTAATTTAGGGGCTTGACTCTACTCATACGTGTAGTGGAAGTGCTCTGTATATTATCCAGATCTGAAATTTCGCCTACGTTGAAAGAAGTCGTTAGTGTATAGCAGTATTCCAGTATAGAGAGAACAAATGATTTAAAAAGAATCACCATTAGCTTAGCATCTCTTGTTTTGAAAGTTCTCATTATCCATCCTATCATTTTCCTAGCAGATGTGATAATGACATCGATGTCACCTTTGAAAGTGAGATCCTCTGACTATCTCTCTCAAGTCCTTCACATTAGTTTTCCGCTCTATTGCGTGTTAGAATATGTTTTATACTCCGCTCCAGCTTTGATTTCCTCAAGTTCTTCACAGCGGAGTATTTGTCCATTACGCACAAAGTGGAGAGGGAACCTGAGGGAAGGCAGAGGAAATGCGGTTTCTTCGTACAAGTTAAAAGGCGATGATAGGTGGTGCTAGAATTATAGGGTAATAAGGCATTTTAGTACAGTGAGTCAAGTGTATGGTAGAGTTTTTTTTATAGAATTAGGGGTAAGGCAAAACGTTGGATTGAGGAGACCAATGAGGTTTTAGGAAAAGTAAGGGATATGTTGGCCAAGTGTTTACACTGATCATGTCAGTGAAGAATATAAAAACTTCATCAGAATGGTATGAATATCGTGAAGTGGTAACATTCTAGAAGGAATAATTTCAGTACCCGTAATAATGTAAAGAGTACAAATATAACTACTGAAAACAGGGTAAGAAAATCATGCAGTCAGCTGAGGAAGTTGGGCGAGCAAGTTAGGCCAGCTTCTGACACCTGCCTCAGGCAAGTTGGGAAATTTATTATCGTAACCCGACGAGAATATTACTCTGAGAACAACGCATATATTACACCGGGTCAAGGGTAGACTGCGTTGGGAAGGGCTAGTCGAGGACTAGTAAGAGGGTAGACTGCAGCGCCACTGTACCAGGCATGGCCTGTTATGTAGTGTCACTGTACCAAATATGGCCAGTTATGTAGTGCCACTGTACAAGGCAAGGCCTGTTATGCAGCGCCACTGGGACACCAAGGCAATTCTGTGAACTAAAAAATATCAAAATACGTTTCAACTTGTAATCGAAGTTTGTTCACACTTGCAGTTGATTCTGACTTGAAGGATGGAACTGTTAAACTGACTGATTTGCAGAACTAAACATGGAAACGAGTCAGAAGAAGCGAGTTGAACCCTTTTCCCTGAGCTCAAAGGCCTCCACTCTTCCCCATAACTTCTGACTAGAGGTCATCTCCCAAGGGAAAATTCATCTCGTGGTCTCCTTGGAGGTTCGAGTCCCTTGACAGAACTAGGTTGGAAGATTAGCAGCCAATATTACTATTATCACAAATAGACAGAAACAGGAGACTTAACCAGTCTCAAGGTATCACAGCAGCTTACCCGTTTAACACAAACAAGATATTGGAGGGAGAGCCTCAAATTATTACAAAGTTGCTTTTGTCCATACGTTGTAATAGAAAGAACTAATTTTTGTGGTAGGAGGATTGGTCTGCAAACGTTATCCCATCACCGCTCACAATTGATATTGGAACACCCACTATATAATTTTCACGCAGCAACGCAATATATTCCAATATGTTACAACAAAAATATTATAAAGTTATCCTTTTTGTGCATATGTCCCCGATTCTGAAATAATTTGCCCGAAAACTGCCTCGCTTACCTTTCCCAGTCTTTCCCTCCCAACCACCTCGCATTCTTATGACCAGACGGAGTACAGAAGACTGATGAGAAGGATGACTAAATGAGAGGAGTTAAGAACTGAGGGGCGGGAAGACTCGACGGAGGAGAAGGTAGACAAAACGGGAGGAGCCGAGTACTGAGAAAGTAAAGATTGGGCGAAGTGGGGGTAGCTGAGAAACCAAGGAGAGGGAATGCTAGATGAAGCGTAAGGAAGCGACGACGGTGTAGAGGGTAGGTTAGAAGGACGTAGCTGATACCTATGGAGAGATTAGACTAGAGGGTAACTGAGGACTAATCAAGGTGTGCACACACTGAAGGAAATGAAGACTGGAAAGACAGTGGTAAAGAGTGGTCAGGGAAGAGGTTGCAGACAGGTGAGAGGGTGGTCAAGGTTAGACATGGGTGAGGCTGAGAACCAGGAAGTCAACAGTGCCATACAATGACTAACGACCACTGATCAACATTAATATACCCATAAAAACAGGCACAAACCCACAGTGGACATTCGTTGTTGCATAATCTCGGGACACTACCCTTAAAGCTGTAAAAGAAACACTACTTCGCTTATACCAAGCAACACAAGCTAGTTCTAGGTTGAACCAGGTCAGTTTCGGCAGGGCCATGTTGATATATATATAATTATACAAGTTTTTGTGAGGGATAAGCTCAGTAGCTTTGTCGAGGTAACACAACACACTGCATGACGTCTCTATTTTTAAGTACATGAGCAAATATGAGCAAATATGTTACAATCATCGTAAAATTCCTAATAATTTACTTGAGGGTGACATCATACATCCTTTACTTAGACTCAAAAGATAAATGAACAGAGTCACGTAGTTATGGACCTGTAATGTCATCTTGTTTATGAAAATTATTTGATATTCATTTGCTGAATATTTTAGAAAAAGTCCCACATCATAATTTTAGACAATTTGGGTACAGAAAGGTGTTAGTGATGCATGCTTAGTGCTGAGCGAAACTGTTAGAACTTGCATGAAGGGAGGTAAAATAATGACTTTTCTCATGGCCTTATCAAAGGCATCGAATTGGTAAACTACCTTATTTTAGGCGATATGCTTATTGATAAAGGAATACCCCTGAGTTTACGTATTTCATTACGTATTATTTAAGCCATGAGGCAAGCACTGTATGGGGTGATACAATAAGATGTTTACTATATTATTAACCTAGGGTGTCAGACAAGGTGGCAGCCTCTTACCATTGCTTTATAAATTATATATTGATATTATTAAAGGTAGTACCTCTGTGGAAGTATGGTGTTGGCTCTAATTTCAGAATAAATATCATTGCATATACAGATAATATTGTTCTTTTGGCTAATTTAAATGAATATTTAACCAAAAATTGTTGAGAAATTGCATTATATCAATTTGCAAATTGATACAAGTGAAAAATACTAGATCTAATAATCTGGATATTATTCTATGTGAAACTATGGAACATTTTAGATATTTAGCTCTTTACAAAGTGATACATTATATAATAAGAAAGTTGAAACAAGACTACATATCTTTTATGCAAAATTTAATTATGCACTTAGAAATTTTAAAAGTATTAATTTTTATACACTTGCTTTAATTTAAAGCATATTGCATTCCTGATTAAGAGTTGCAGATTTGCAAAAGTGATAAAGTTTTCAGCTGTAAATATTTCAATATTTTCCAAGTTGCTTTTTTCTCCTGAGGCTCAGGATGGAGGTGGAAATGTCACAAGGAACAACCAGGAGGTCTGAGGAGCTCAGCAAGAAATTGGAGGTATTCTCAGAAGAAATAGGGACGATACCAAAGAAATACAAAACAGTATAGTTCACCAGCAAGTGCTAGACACAATACGTACGACAGGAAAAACAGCGAGGAAACTATTTTGTGAGCTAGATTCCTCGAAGGCAATGGCATCAGATGCTATCTCTCCGTGGATTTTGAGAGTGTGAGTGGAAACACTGAGCCACTAGCCACAGTCTACGAGATAATTAACACAGGCTAACTGCCAAAGGTGTGGAAGACAACAAATGTAGCCCAATATTTACGAAAAGAGGACAGACGGGTAGTTTTAAGAGGCATGTAAGTTCCCCGTCTCCTAATAACATGTTCATTTTTCCATTATAATCTATCTTGTCCATAATTACTATCGCATTTGCTTCGTCTGTTTCGCAAGGGGAAGTCTAGTTTCTTTCCTTAATTTATGGTATGATTTAAATCTTTGAGGACAATTGTGTTGCACCTTACGAAACAGACAAAGCAAATGAGAGAGTAATTATGGACAAGGTGGAAAAATGTACATGTTATTAGAAGACGGGGGAACTTATGTGCCTCTTAATTATCCCTTACTGCCAAGGGGTTCAACATTAATGTGGTCCTTAGTGCAGGGGATTGTTTTATAAAAAAGGCATTTTCTTTGCCCCCAAAATTATCACTATTATAGATTTGAAATTAGACCAAAAGATAGATATCTAGCGAGTACTTACGGTGATGTGAAGTGATAGGATGGCGTCGGTGACCGTCAAGTGATGACAAGCGAACTTGCTGCGCCAGGGTAATTTCAGTTTTAACACTTGTCGCTTGGCCCTCGTGCTGACTCCTGGCGGACAACGAGAGAGTTACTGATTTTCAGTAATATGGCGTCTGGTGGAAGGAGGAGGATAAACACCGTGTGTGTTGAGGTTTTGCAGGGGCTGTGTACCCGGAAAACTCGATTGTTTTGTTGCCTGCGATAATTCGCGATGCTTATGGCATCAGTGCTGAAGAATTACGAGGCATAGCGCTGAATGGGGCGCTCCGCATTTTCATCAAGTTTGCTACAGCAGAGGCGTATGAGAGGATTGTGGACGACTACCAGGACAAACGAATGGTGATCAACGCTGGCCTGGAGGTACGCTTGAGGGATGTATCTCGATACTATACCTATATTCGAGTTTGGAATGTGCCATTTGAACTTATTGATGAAGACATTCGTGAGGCGTTCCGGCAATTTGGAGTGGTTCATACGGCTGTGATGGGCAGGTGGACTGATGGCATTTATGCAGGCCTACAGGAAGGATCGTATTCCCTTAAGATGACACTACGTAAGCCCATTCCTTCGTATGTTGTCCTTCCCGATTTCCGAACTCAGGTTTACGTTACGTATGCCGGCCAGCAGCGAACCTGTAGAATCTGCGGAGCATATGATCATGTTGCAGCTACTTGTGGGAGGAGGACAGACCACCGTCAAGAAGCCCGCATGGAGGAGGCAGTGGTTGACAACGTGGAGAGTGTGGTACCTGTCTCCAATCCTGGTGGACAAAGTAAGAGATGGAGTGATGAGGTAGATGAGCAGGGTGTTACATGTGAGACTCTGCCTGAGGGTTCGGATGCAGAAATATTAGATGGGGGAATTGCACCTGTGGAGGTGGGGATTTTGGAAGGGGATTTACCTTCTCTATTACACGATGCCCTGAGGGATTTCCTCGACCCACCGGTGGAGGTGTCACCGTTAGGGCCTGGAGTTGGACAAGATATGCCTGTGGACATCTCTGGGGAGGTAGGGCTTCCCTCGCAGGATGGAGACTCTCATTTGGTGGTGCAGAATGTGGTGGCTGTCGTTCACAGGCAGGATGAGCAGACAGAAGTTGTGGAGATGGAAGCTAGTGGTGATTCCCGCAAAAGGTCTGTGGGCCCGTCTGATGAGGATGAAATTACGCCAGCACAGAGAGTCTGTACAAAGGCATGGGTAGATGTGGCCCGTAGGAGACAGGGAGGGGTGCAGGGGAGAGACGGGCCTAAATGTGGTCAAGGGGCTAAGGAGAAGGGGAGAGGAGCGCCAAAAATCCAGAGGTTTAGAGGAAAAACCCCTATGTTGCCTTCAAAAGCCTTACCATAAATGTTAATGGACTTAGGGCTGAGGTGAAACAACGATGGCTAGAGGTGACTATGCGACGTTTTCAGGTGTGCGAGGGATATGTGTTTGAAAGGGTATCGAGTGTATGCGGGTGGTTCAGGGAAATTCAAGGGCGGGGCTGCTGTGGTAATGCGCGAGGTCAGTCCTTTTAATACACACACAACCCGCACATATAAAGAGAGGAGCTTACGATCGACGTTTCGGCCCGACTTGGACCATTTACAAGTCCACTAACACACGGAAGAGGAAGGGTCATTTATAGGCAGGCAGACAGGGGAGGGTCAAGAGAGTGGGAAATGTAGGAGTATGGTAGTAGTGGTAGTAGTAAAGGTGTAGTAAGGTAGTAGAGTAGACAGTCAGATGGGAAGGAGCACTGCTAGGAGGCTAGACGGCTCAAGCAAGGGGTACGAGAGGGAAGAAAAGCGAAAAATGAAGGAAAAACAAGGCAAAAGCATACAGAAAGTAAGGAAAACCCAAGGAGAAAAAAGGAGAAGGGAAGATAAGACAGGGAAGGAATCAGGTTAAGTCACGGGTGTTCTGAAGTTTGGGAGCATTTAACAATGTAATGAGAGAGGAAAGCATCAACAGAGACAAAGCCAGGGCTAAGATTCATAAGGGACGGGTGTGGGGAGACGTGCGCGTGAGTTTTATAAGTGTGTATATGCCAGCGGATCAATGTAGGCATACTAAGGAATGTTTCGTGAGGGATATACTGCTGTATCATTTGAGAGGACTGCCTGAGGTAACTATTATAGGAGGCGACTGAAACTGTGTAATTCGGGGCAAGGATGTAGAGCCCAGGGTTGTGTCCTGGGGGTGTTGAGGGAGGTATTAGGAACGGCAGGGGTGATGGATGTTGTTAGGGGTGGAGGATGGTGTGTGGAGCACACGTTCGTGAGGCGGGATTATCAGGCGCGACTAGATAGGATTTATGTAACTAAGGCGATACAGGTGGGTAGGGTCGACGCAGTGGATGTAGGATATTCAGATCATAGGGGTGTGTTGGCAGATGTCAGCTGGGAAGGAATGATTAAAAGGTATGACAGCTATTGGAAATTGAATGTAAGTTTACTGCAAGGAGTTGGTGAGGGTGAGAGTTTTGCTGCATGGTGGCAGGGACAATGGGAGAAAGGTCAGCATGCGGGGGACTTACTGAGTTGGTGGGAAATGTGGGCAAAGCCGTGTATTAGGAAGTATTATACACAAATGGGCAGTGAGAAAAATTGGGGAAAATTTGGATTACAGAGGTACTTGGAAGGTCAACTGGAGGATTGTTACAAGAGGGGCGGGACTTCTAGGGTGGATGAGATGGGTATTCTGAAAGGTCGTCTGCGAGATTTGCAGAATGAACGATTTAATGCGACACGCATGAGAGGTGGGCTAGAGGAGGTCTTATGGGGTGACAGGTCATCAGCCTGTGTGCTACGACGATTGAGGAAGAGGCAGAGCGACACAACTATGATGATGTTGGAGGTGTGTCAGGAGTTGGGATAGGGAGGGACAACTGCTAAGAACTACTGAAGGAATGAGTAATTATATAGATCACTGGGTTACAGAGTATCTGCAGGAAAGAGATGGGGGGGTGAGGGATAAGGCAGTAATAGGGGAGGGGATTCGGTGTATTGTTAGTAAGGAAGACAGGGAGGACATGGAGGGTGAGATTAGTGAGGAAGAGGTATGGGAGGCTGTGCAGGGTTTGAGAAAAGGGAAGGCTCCTGGCTTAGATGGTCTCCCTAATGATTTTTATGTGCATAATTGGGAGACCCAAGAAGAATGAAGAATGGGAGGGTATTGGGAAGTATGCAGAGCACTGGGGTTGTGGTTTTGGTGAAGAAAAAAGAGGAATGTCGAACGATAAAGGATTATAGATTTATAACTTTAATGTGTGCGGATTATAAGATCTTTGCTAAGTTGCTAGGTAATAGGCTTAAGAAAGTATTGGGATTGGTCTTACATAAGGGGCAATGTGGAATCCCAGGTAGAAGTATGGGAGTGGGTCATGGTCAAATTAGGGATTTTATTGAGGGTGGTGAAGGGGGAGGGGTGTTGAGTATCGATTGGAGTGCGGCTTATGATAGTGTTGAAAGGAGTATGTTGTATGATATCATGAGGAGGCAGGGTTTTGGTGATGAATTGGTAGGCTGGGTAGAGACTATATATGGGAGAGCCAGGGTTAGGGTACAGATAAATGGTAGGATAGGAAAGGAGGTGTCTATGGATAAGGGTTTGAGACAGGATTGCCCCATTATCCCAGGTATTGTTTGCTTGCATGCAGGATCCCTTTTATCATTTAGTTTCAGGAGGGGTGGCTGAGGGGGGGGGGGGATGCAGGGATTGTTGGTTATGTGGATGATACCACGATACTAGTGAGAGAGGTAGAGGATTTAGTGACTGTGGGGCATATTGTAGAGATTTTTGGGAAGGCTACTGGTATGAAAGTAAACTATGCGAAATCTAAATTGTTGAAGGTAGGGGAGTGGGTAGGAGGGAGGGTTGGGGAGGGACGGGGGTGGACAACGGTGGAGCAGGTGAAGATTTGTGGGGTGGTGATAGGGCGATCCGGTGGGGCCATGGAGGTTAATGGGGATTGTAGTGGGGGCTATTAAGCGCATGGGTGGTTGGCAGCCTGGGGACGTCACATTGCAACAGAGGGTGGTGATCGTCAACTCATTAGTGTTTAGTAAACTGTGGCATGTGGCAGCGGTGTTTCCCATCACTTTTGAGGACGTGAAGGAATTGCAGAGAAGGGCTCTACGTTATATATGGGGTTATGGGAGGGCGTGGTTAAGTAAGGAAGTGGTAATGACGAGGGTAGGACAAGGAGGTTTGGGGCTCATTCCATTAGCAAGGCGTCTGCAGTGTGTTTATATTAAGCATCGATACATCCGGGTGGGTGGGGTGCGTGGGAGACGAGTGGGTTTGGTTATGGAAGATGTCAGAAGGTGGTGGAAGGGGAATGATCTGAGGGAGTGTGAAGGAATGTTGAGGCGCATCATGGTGGTTAGGGAGCTGAGGAGAATCTCTGCGAGTCTCCTGGGCAGGGGGGGGGTGGGGAGGTACTGCAGGGGACAGCGATATACCCAGTGTATGATTGGATGGGTATATGGAAAGGTTTACGAAAGTTGTGTCTTAAACCCAGAGTACATGAATTTGTGTATAGGTTTCTAATGGGAATCGTTGCATCGAAGGCAATTTTGTTCCGTATGGGGATAGGGGAGGGAGGGATGTGTGATAGATGCGGGGAGGAGGATACTGCCTATCATGCGGTGTATTTTTGTCCTTTATTGAGGGTAGTGCGTGAATGGTTTGGGAAGGTGTTATGCAGGGTGGGGGAGAGGCTTTCAACCTTGGGGCCTTGCTTTAATGTGGGAGGGTGGGAGGGAGGTGAGATGGGCGGTCTTGTACCTAGTGGCAGACTACTTGTATGTGTCATGGGGGAATGAGGGGGTGTCGGGGAAGTGTAGAGTCAAGGCTTTGGCTGCTGTTTTTATAGGACAAAATGTAGAAATAGGGATCTTTATGGTCGAAGGTGGAATTCAGCTTTTCTGTGGGTTATCGAGAGTTGGCGGTGAGTAGTTTACTAGCGTTGTAAGGGAGGGATTAAAAGGACTGGCCGGCGACAGGGAGGGGGTGGGTGAGGGGGTGTATCCATGGTGGGGATAGACGTATGAATGAATGGGAGGGGAGGGGGGTGACAGTGGACTCGGCGGGCGTGACACATGACTAAGGAATGCCCGATGTGTGTGGTATGACGGGAGACGGGGAGGGAGGGAGGGAACCCCTATGAAGCACATGTGTCAGGGGTATCCATAGTGGCTTTTCCTCATAACCTACTGGACTGGTGATGTATTGGTTATAGGTGTAGCTAGTTCCCATTATGGTGTGTTTGTATAGTTCTTATATTTCAACCCACTTGGGTATGAACCGTTTCCATTATGATGTTTGTAATGCTTAGGGTATTATGTTTAATGTGATGTCTTACCTTTGCGGAAGGCAGTTATGGTTCGGTTTTGAGTTGTAAACTGTCTACCTTTGTTCATTGTGTTTGTGTCAATATCCTTAGCTTTATTGTGCAGGATGCTCTTTCCTTATATTTTATTTTCAAATGCATCCTTGGGAATGTTTTCTTTCCTTTACCTGTGTTCTTGTCCTGTGCTTCACTCGTGATGGAAAAATACTAGTTCGAAAAGCATCAACAGGTCAGCAATTTTCTATATCAAACGAACGTGATCTCTCCAACTTCCTTAGACAAGCTGACATTACCATTACTGATTAGCCAATTGTCCTCAACACATATTATACGTGTGGTGTATTAGTGTATGTTCTTACTACATTATTGTGCAATTCTTTTGTACTAACTTTACTAGCTAGTACCAACTACCTCATAAACAATGTACTTTTTTTTAGTGCTATTACTTGCTTAAAATTTATAATATAAATCAAATCTTGCTTCTAAATTAATTTTATATCATATTTACTATCTGTCCACTTAATTTAGTCCCCATTTATATATTCTCTTGAAATAGTTCTCAACAAATCAATACCTAGTACTGCCTTTCATCCAATAACCCTTTACTTGAAGCTTTAAAAATAATTAAGGTCGAATTCGGGTGCTAAAGTGTTTTACCTCATTGTTTACTTTTATATTCCCTAAAGTATTTACTCTCATTGTTTACTATTATATTCCTAGTTTTTTATTTAAAAAAAATTATCTACCTGCTACAGTTATTATATTAATTTTTATTATAATAATTAAGGTGCTAACTCAGGTACTAAATTACTTTACTTTCATTGTTTGCTATTATTTTCCCTAGCT
>WNWK01015645.1:0-47236 GCA_009830355.1 Cherax destructor
TTAAAAATTCTCAAACCAGCCTTTTTGCTTTAAAATCACTCTTTTTACCATGGGGCAGGCATTGTCTTCACAAGATCTGCGTGCAACTTCCTTGCCTTTTCACAAATTATGCCATAGAAATACTATCACCCCTCTCTTTTTTTCATGGATCCACACCAACAACAACTTCTCAACCGCATCCACTTTTTTCGATCTTTGTTTCGTTAACAAAATTCCCCCTTTTTAACATTAGCTTCCTTGATCTCATTTCTCTGTGCCAGGATAGTGCGATAGTAGATGGAGTTTTCTTGTACATCCTGGCAAGATCCTCAGCGTACACCACTCTCATTTTTTTCTATGATTTCCTTCTTCAGTTCGATGGTGTTCCTCACTCTTTTACCACAGGGGTGCCACTAGGAAGCTTCTTTGGACCCATGGTGACTTATTTCACAGGGACAATAACTAAACCCCCAAAAAAAGACACCAAATATATTGTGAATCTTTGAAAGAGCGCTAGGTAATGTTCTCTCAATGGTAAACAACGCTTCACTGGCGTCCTGCGTTTGCGCGGAGAAAGGCGGACACGTCTAATACCTTTAAAAGTAACCAAAAAAAATTTTTCACAAAAACCCGATTTCTCATATTCACTAGTTCGGTCGGTCCCCCTCACCCCCCTTTCAACACAAGAGTCAGTGGACCCTTGAAAATCGTCCCCCCTTTAAGATTGGGGGGTTTGAAAATAGGCCATTTTTTTTCTGAAAATTTTTGGGTTGATATTGTCCGTTGGCAAAAAAATCGGCGGTCGTCTGAAACGGCCCCACGGGGCCCTCCCAGCCCCCTTTGGCACATTAACCACCACATTGAGGCAGTGTGCCATTGTTTACCATCAGTGACCGCCACCCACGCATTCATACCATACATTTGGTCATTATTCCATTTTTTTAGTGCTTGCAACTGCTAAATAAGCCACCATGGGCCCAAAAAAAGCCCTAGTGCCAGCCCTTTGGAAAAAGGGCTGAGGGGGGTGAATGTCTTCTTAATGATTCAGTGATTCTACGATATGTTATGATCTAAAACAGCCAGCGATAAAGTTTTAGCACTAACAGTGTAGCAAGTAAGTTAAGCCATTAATCTATAAAAAAAAGACAATACAAAACTTAACTCCCCCAATGTTGTTGGAGTTTTTATATAGGGACTGACAACACCCGCCGTGTCTGGGGCCATTTTTTTTTAAAAGGGTTATTTTTCCCAGTGGCCCTCATACACCCAACAACAAACACAACAAACCGTCCTTACTTTCTAATGACATTCTATTCATTCTAGAATATATGTCATGTTTCTATGTTATTAATAATGTTTATTATGTCATATTAGATGAATTGTGATAGATAAATAAGCCATAGAGTTTATATTAGTGTCATTTTGAAGGACTATCTTGTCCTGTTACAAACACACACCCCTTTGCCGGGACAATTCCAAACATTCGCCAGAAACAGAACTCTCTGGAACACTTTTTGAGCAACAGGGGGCTTGACTCTAAAGCTGGTCCTAGTGGCATTAAAAAAAAGGGGAAAACCCCGGTACCTGAAGTCTTTAAACCCCCTTTTATTTTTCTCCCTTTTTATTCCAAAAACCAAAAAAAGGGCCGTTAAACCGTTCTGGAGTAAACGCCTTTTTAAAAATTTTTGGGGGGGTTAAATCAACAGGGAAAAGGTTTGGGAGGCCTAGGGGGTTTAAAAGGGTTTGGCGGTTTAGTGGCCCAGTAAAAAAAAAATCCTCAAACCCCAGTCAAAAAAAGAAAAAAAACCTTTTTAAACCCGGGTTTTTTGGGTTTTAAAAACGCTTTTCATCCCCATTTTTGAGGGTTTTTTCTTGTATTCTCATTTTCTTAAATTCCCCCTTTGGGGAAAAAAAGGTAATGTTTTCAGAAATAAATTTTAATTTTTTTACCCTTTTTTCAAAAAAACAAGTACCTTGCTGGGGCAAAGTTTTGCGAAAAGTTTTGGAAAATTTTTGGGGCCCCATTTTTTAAAAAGGGGGAAACAAATAAACCCAGTTTTAAAATTTTCCACAAGTGCGAAATTTTAAAAAAATTTTTTTCCAAATTTTTAAAAAAGATGCAAATTTAAAATATACCCAAAAAGAAAATCTTCAATTTTTTTTGAGAATAAAAAATCAAAAATGGGAAAAAAATTTTAAACAATTTTTAAAAACCGGGGCGTGCCCAAGAAAGATAAAAAAGTTAAAATTTTTGTTTTCCAGGAATGTCTTCTTGTTTATTCCCGGCCCTATTTTGAAATTGGCCCTCTTTTGAAAAATTTTTTGAAAATTTGGGAAAAAATTTTCAAAAATTTCCCGACCTTTTTTAGGGTTTTTCTAAAACTTTTAAATTATTTTCCTTTTACCCCCAAACCCAAGAACAAATTTAATTCTCCCTTAGCTAAGAAAATTTTTGTAGACTGGCTTTTTTGGGAAATTTGGGCCAAAAAAAGGGGTCAAAATGGGCCAAATCCCAATTTCCTAAAAATCTTTGATCCCCCCTAATTTTCCAAACATAATTCCGTTAGTTTTTTACCAAATTTCATACTTTTGGTGGGGTTTTGATGGAAAAAAAGCTCTATCATTTCATAAAAAAAAAAAAATTTTTTTTTTTCCCCAAAAGTTCGACCCTAGGAGTGTTAAGAAAGGGTCCCCCACCCCAAAGGGTTAATGGAAGGGGGTTCCCCTTCCAAAAAAATAACAAATACTCCTTCCTCTCCCCCCCTTCCATCTTTTCCCCCCATCCTCCCTTTAATAAAGGAAGGTCAAGTTATTACTGTTTTTTTACTATATATCTCATTGTTTTTTGTGAGAAAAAATTTTTTCAAAAAAAAAAAAAAATTTTTTTAAAAACCGGGGGTCTGGAAAGGGTTAATTTGATTTTCATTATTTTTTTGGAGAAAATGGTTTTTAAAGTCGTCCATTTTAAAAAGGACTTAGGGGAAAAAATTATGGACGATTTTCAAGGGCCCCGTAATATGAAAACCTCTTACTAACCCCTTTAGTCAGATAAATGTATTGAAATGTTTTTATCTGTATGCATTTTTAAAACAAAATTCAAAAAAGAAGTGGTTGAAGTGTCTAAAATTACTTGCCTGTGCAACCCTGCCCGGTTTCAGGGGTTTCACCTTGCAGGCCTTTTTTAGGCCTCTTTCTTTGGAATTTTCCCCCCCACCAGGGTTTAAAAATCATCCCCGCTAACTGTTCTCTAGACAGGCCCCCCCAAAATTTTTTATTCAGTCACCATTTTTTTTCCAAACAGTCAGTCAGCACTTGCTTTCATGGTTTTTAGGCCCCAAAACCCAGTTAATCAGAATGGTTTTGCAGGAACACTTCATCTTTTCCCTTTTGGAAAAAACGGGAAAAATTTTTTGTGTTTAATTCCAAAATTGCAAAAACCCCAAGTTCTGAAAATTTTCCCCAAAAAAGTAAACCAAAACCCCCGACAACAAAAATTCAAAAAAAAATTTTTTAGAAAAAATTTTTTCATCCCTTTTGGAAAAAATATAAAGACTAATAAATGGATAAATGCTTTAACATCACTTTACCTTTTTGAAACTCTTGTTGGCGTATGGAAGACGGCGAGGGGGGGAGGGGAGGGGGAGGGTTCGTTGGAAAGGGGAATCCCCCTAAGGACTTCAGGTATCAAGGCTTTATCCGGGGTTACTTCCTTTCTTTCCCTTTTTACTGGCACTGGCCCCTGTCGCACAAAAAATCTGCCAGAGGGGTCTGCTTCTGGCATCTCTAAGATTTGCCTAAAATGGGAAAAAGCATTGTCATTGAACATGTTGCAGACATGGTTACAACACTTTGTAAATTGATATTTTCCACAAAACTTTAACTCATTCCACTTTGCACACGTCCTTAATCACTGAAGAAGGCACATTCTTCCCTCTCTCCTCCTCCTCCTCTAAAGCAATTTCCTCAGCTGCAGTCTGTTGCTGTTCAGTTGAAGGTCTTGCAGCTCTTTAGTGGTTAGCTCTTCCCTGTGGTTGTCCAAACTCTTCCACATCCTGGCCACTAAATCCAACCCCATGGACTTCCCAAAGCCCCACGCATTCTGACTAGCCAGCCTTGGGATGCTTTTTGGGCGGGGGCGGGGTATGCGTTGGTGCGGCGGACCACTGTCAATTCAACAAAAACAGAGCGGATGTACGAAAACTGGTCAAAATTTTGATGAAAAAAGTTGCGAAAACGATCGATGAAAACCAGTTCAAAAAAAAACCCAAGGTTCCACTGTAGTATTTGAAACCCTGGATCCTTTATGACTAAATTGTACATTAATGTAAAATATTAACTGTACATTTACTGAAATAATCATCAATCAGCAAGAGAGGGAAGAATTGCAACTTCCATGGGCCCAGGACAGCAACATGCAGGAGGAACCATAAGAGGGAACTGAAGCAACTTTCACCCAGAGATGAGCTGATAAAACATAGACGTCACGAGCAAGATGCTGAACAGCAAAGTGGAAGGAACACTGTCGTCGTTGAACATGGGTAGTTACACTCGTGACTTTGTTCAAAGACCACCCAGCTGGGCCCGAAACTGACCCTTACCCCAGTAACCTACTTCACTTGCCCAGGTAAATATATGGCTATCACTGTTACAACCACACCCACTCAGACTAACTAGCCTTCGATGCTGCCATTACCACCATAGTTTAGTGTAGTGCTGTGTTGTGTAGTGCTGTGTTGAAGTAGTGCTGTGTTGAGTAGTGCTGTGTTGTGTAGTGCTGTATTGAGTAGTGCTGTGTTGAGTAGTGCTGTGTTGTGTAGTGCTGTGTTGTGTAGTGCTGTGTTGAGTAGTGCTGTGTTGTGTAGTGCTCTATTGGTAGTGTAGTGTATTGCTGTGTTTTGTAGTGTAGTGCTGTGCTGTGTTTTGTAGTGTAGTGCTGTGCTGTGTTTTTTAGTGTAGTGCTGTGCTGGTTTTGTAGTGTCTGTGCTGGTTTTTTGTGTAGTGCTGTGCTGTGTTTTGTAGTGTAGTGCTGTGCTGTTTTTTAGTGTAGTGCTGTGCTTGTTTTAGTGTAGTGCTGTGTTTTTTGTGTAGTGCTGTGTTTTGTAGTGTAGTGCTGTGTTTGTAGTGTAGTGCTGTGTTTTTGAGGGGTTTTTAGTGTGTGCTGTGTTTTGTAGTGTAGTCTGTGTTTTGTAGTGTATGTGTGTTTTGTAGTGTAGTGCTGTGTTTTTGTAATGCTGTGTTGAGTAGTGTGTGTAGTGTGTGCTTTTGTAGTATGTGTTGTGTTTGTGTGTTGGGTGTTGTATTGGGTGTGTTTTTAGTGTAATGCTGTGTTGTGTACTGTTTAGTGTAGTGCTGTGTTGCTGTTGTGTAGTGCTGTGTTGGACTGTTAGTGTAGTGCTGTGTGTGTACTGTTTAGTGTAGTGCTGTGTTACTGTTTAGTGTAGTGCTGTGTACTGTTTGTGTAGTGCTGTGTTACTGTTTCAGTGTAGTGCTGTACGTTTAGTGTAGTGCTGTGTACTGTTTGTGTAGTGCTGTGTCTGTTTAGTGTAGTGCTGTGTACTGTCAGTGTAGTGCTGTGTACTGTTTAGTGTAGTGCTGTGTTACTGTCTTAGTAGTGCTGTGTGTGCTGTTTGTGTAGTGCTGTGTTGTGTCGTAGTGAGTGCTGTGTGTACTGTCAGTGTAGTGCTGTGTTGTGTCTGTTTAGTGAGTGCTGTGTTGTGTACTGTTTAGTGTAGTGCTGTGTTCTGTACTGTTTAGTGTAGTGCTGTGTTGTGTGTGCAGTGCTGTGTTGTGTGTGCAGTTCTGTGTTGTGCAGTGCTGTGTTGTGCAGTGCTGTGTTGTGCAGTGCTGTGTTCTGTGTGCAGTGCTGTGTTCTGTCTGTGCAGTGCTGTGTTCTGTTGTGCAGTGCTGTGTTCTGTTGTGCAGTGCTGTGTTCTGTTGTGCAGTGCTGTTCTGTCGTGTAGTGCTGTGTTCTGTCGTGTAGTGCTGTGTTCTGTCGTGTAGTGCTGTGTTCTGTCGTGTAGTGCTGTGTTCTGTCGTGTAGTGCTGTGTTCTGTCGTGTAGTGCTGTGTTCTGTCGTGTAGTGCTGTGTTCTGTTGTGTAGTGGTGTGTTCTGTGTGTAGTGGTGTTCTGTTGTGTAGTGCTCTGGGTATATTCCTGGCGCCCATGGTTCCTGACGGGAGGACAGTACCTACCTTATCACTGGGTATATTCCTGGCGCCCATGGTTCCTGACAGAACAGTACCTACCTTATCACTGGGATATTCCTGGCGCCCATGGTTCCTGACGGGAGGTGGAGGATATAATCCAGGGTGGTTGAACACTTTGTTTACAATCACTTGTCACTTTACATAGACCACTATTCACTATTTACACCCCCGTGCCCTGCTGCACACTGGCTGGCTACGGAGGCTTGAGAACAGCGCGTACGAGTGACAAAGGCGCTCCATATAATGTAAATGTTTTGCGAGGAGAGCCATGAACGTCAAGAGGTGGCTGCCGCACACATCCTCCTGCCAACACTAACAAAGCTACACAGACTCAAGATGGCCGTCACACCTGCGCACACCACCACTCTCTCCTCCTCTACCTTCCTCAACTCTACTCTTCACTCTTCCACATACCTATAATCACCTTTTCTTCCCTCTTCTTACTTTATACAACACCTTTTATGAAATTAAACGGTGATATTATTTTCAGGAGGAGATTTATGACAGGAATTTCCATTTAATTTTATGTCTGTTCTCATTACGTCGCTTTTCTAGTGAAAAATGATACTTGTATTTTTAATAAGCCTTAATACTAAAGTATTTATCGTATATAATATATAAATTAGGATAATTAATGTAGCTAATATATATAAAAGCACAAAGGGCGTAACAACTATTACAGCTGCTGAGTTTGTCTTAGATATCTTGATGTTATTATATGTAATACACACTGTCTAAATACACGGTATTTTATGGTTATAATATAAGTATACGATGTTGGTTTATAACATTCCGCAAACTCACTAGTTATTTTTCGATATTAGTTGCGTAATTGTAATATTTATGTGTTTGTGGGGAGACGGCTATAAAGATATTGTAAGGAAAGGTTTGTTTACGTTGAGAAGCCATCCTCTACACTCCTAGTCTCGCCTTATTTCTAATAATTTTCATCATAAACACCATCTTAAATATAATGTAAGGCTACATTTCAACTTATTCTAAAAGAGCGAAGTGTCTGTGGTATATATAGTGGTGTTTGATGAGTGTAAGACGTGTGAAGTGGGGAGTGTACGTCTGGTTACACCCACCATACCCCTCAAGGCAGCTTCCTTATACTGTACCACTGAGGGTCTCTTGATCCAAGGAATTGAACATGCTCTTTCCCTTCTTGGATCATACCTGATTCCCCTCCATTCTCCCAGGTGCTGTATGGCCCCTACTGGTTTGACGCAACCCCCCCTCCATGAATGTAATAGTAACCCACCCACCATACTCCCTATATCTTTTAAATAAGCTTATTTAGGCTTCATGCATAAATTTATTCTTTTATAATGGTCTTATATACTATGTAGAATTTAACCTAGAATAATTATACAATTATATTGAATTATCTGATGATTAGGTTAATCCACAAAATATTCTAGTAGTATATAAAAAACAGTAGTATATATTTTGTGTGACTGAATTGTCAATTATTCCTTAATATCGTCAATGTTGAGTGTTATTCTGCCATGAGCATATTTTTATTTTGCACAAATAGGAGAAAAAATGTAAATTATCCAGACAAAATCCAAATATCCTAACTTAAAATACCTAATGTAACTTATTCCAGTCTGCCAGTAGATATACGTATAACTGTCATACTGTTGTTTGTGTTTGCTGTGATTGGCCAATGCTTGGTGACTGACTCGGTACTAGAGATAAGAAAAGACAAGGTTTATTTCTTCGTAAAGGTTACAATGTGTAATTACAATTTTGTTTTGCTAAGTACAAAGAAAGCCACTATCATGCCGGGGCATTTTGTGCAGACTAATCCTAATACATAGTAACTATACTTAAAACTAAACAAGATAATAGAACATAGTGTAACTACTTAAAACTAGACAAGAAGTAGTGGTTAACTGTTTTACAATCTTATTTAAACTTAATACTAATGCATGGTAGTGAGGTGGAGGTTTATAAGTACAGTGGACCCCCGGATTTCTTACTGCTCCCAACTCGAACAATTATGTAAGTGTATTTTTGTAAGTGCTTTTGTAAGTGTATTTTTGGGGGTCTGAAAGGACTTATCTAATTTACATTATTCCTTATGGGAACAAATTCGTTCGGTAACGGCACTCAGACAGCTTTCTGGAATGAAATATTGACGAAATCCGGGGGTTCACTGTACGTATAATAATCTTGAAGTTGCACGTAATAAAAACAGTATTGTAAGTAATGGTTCAGGTAGTAATATTTCATGGATTGGCAGAAGTTAAAAGCCTAGAAGTCATATAAAAAACTAATTAGCAGATGTTTTGGTTGATTTGGTTAATATTGAGAGATAAGATGATTTTTTAGCAAAGTCCTAAATTTATAAGTTGTCAGGGGATCCTTAACCGGTTCCGGTAGCGAGTTCCAGATCTTCGGGCCCTTTATGTGCATAGCGTTCTTGCATAGTGTGAGACTGACATGAGGGATGTTGAAGAGTCCCTTATGCCTTGTATTGTGACTGTGCATTCTGTTATAACTGTCAAGGAGTAGCTTGAGTGGAGGGGTTATAGTGGAATTTAATGTTCAGTATATGTAGTAGGCACGATAATATGAGTGTATGTCTCATATATTTAGCAAGTTCAGTCTTTTGAAAAGTGGTGGGGTGTGCTGTCTAGCACAGGAGCTAATAATCACCCACACCGCAGCTTTTTGTTGGGTTATTAAAGGTTTAAGGTGTTTGGCTTTGGTTGATCCCCAGGCACAAACACCATAGTTGAGGTAAGGGTATAATAAAGAGTGGTATAGGGTAAGGAGTGTCGTTTGTGGTATATATAGTATCGTATTTTGGAAAGGATTCCTACTGATTTGGAAATTTTCTTGGCTATGTGTTAGATGTGGGAATGAAATTTAAGATTACAGTCAAGGAGAAGACCTAGAAATTTACCCACCCTTTATAATAATAATAATAATAATAATAATAGTTTATTTGGACATGGTACAAAGAATTACAATGGGTTATGAGATATTATGAGGTGTACATGCCAAAAGCCCCTAATATGCAGGGCATTTTGGGCAAACTTAAAATTAACTTAAAACTAAATGGCAAGATATAGGGAAACTATTTATCGATATATTAAGTTGGATATTTAAGGCTCTGTTGCCAAACAGCACGAAGTATGTTTTGTCTATGTTGAGAGTGATTTTGTTGGTCATCATCCAAGTACGTATATACAGTGGACCCTCAGTTTTCGTTCACCTCCAAACTCAAACAATTATGTAAGTGCATTTTTGTAAGAGCTTTTGTAAGTGTATTTTTGGGGGTCTGAAACGACTAATCTAATTTACATTTGTCCTTGTGGGAACAAATTCGTTCGGTAATGACACTCGAACTGCATTCTGGAAAGAATTTTCAACAAAAACCGAGGGTCCACAGTATCTTTAGCAGCTCGTTGTTAATAGTGTTTCTAAGTACAGCTGGGTCTGAATGGGAGTAGACATAAGTAGTGACATCCTTGCAATAGAACTGGTTTAACCCTTTCAGGGTTATTGATGTACTAGTACGGCTTACGCCCTGGGGTTATTGACGTACTAGTACGCCTAAATTCTAGCGCCCTCAAATCAAGCAGAAACAGGCTGTTAGGCCTAGATGTGATAGAATTGGCTGTGCGGTCAGTGTGCGCAGTATAAAAAATTCCTGCACCACACAGTGCATAATGAGGAAAAAAAAACTCTGACCGTTTTTTTTGGTTTAAAACAGCGACTTTGCAGTCTATTTTCGTATGGTATTTATTGATGTATTCTCGTTTTCTTGGTCTCATTTGATAGATTGGAAGATATATTACAGAAATAGAGATGATTTTGGTTGGTTTGACAACGTCAAGTACCTTGAAATTGAGCTCAAAGTAGCGAAAATATTCGATTTTTGACGATATTCGATTTTTGACGATGTTCAAGAGTAAACAAATCACACCATGCATCCAATACCCATCAACTGGTGAGTCTGATATTCATGCACAAGTGCTCTAATATTATTTATACCATTTTTACAATGATGCAGTTGTATACATAACAGTAAATCTTCTCTTTTTTTGTGAGAATAAAAATTCAAAATAAAAAGCAAAAGTAATGTAAGAGGGGACTGGAAACGTGACTAATGAACAGAGAAGACGTTATTTTAGTGCCAGGAATGTCTGCCTTGTTTATTCTGGACACTATTTTGAAATTGGCATCGTTTGAGATTTGTGTGAAATTGGCCAAATTGCCGTTTTCTGACCACTATTTTGGGTAGTTGTAATTGGTAAATAGGCGGTTTCTTGTACTCAATCGATAGAAGAAATTGAGTTCTAGCGAAATAGCTATAATTTTAGTTGACTGAAACAATGGAATTTGCCGAAAATATGGCTCAAAGTGGGCGAAATCGCCGATGCGTAAGTGTCATGGCTATTGCTAAATTCGCGAAAGCATAATTCCATTAGTTTTCGATCAAATTTCATCATTTTTGTGGCGTTATGATCGGAAAACGATTCTCTATCATTTCATAAGAAATAATAATTTTTTTTTTTTTAAATTCTTGGACCCTGAGAACGAGTTTCGGAGACCCCCCTTGGACCCTGAAAGGGTTAAGGAGTTGGGATGCATTGGGGAGATCATTGATGTAGATGAGATTGAGGAGTGGGCCTAGGACACTACCCTGGGGGTACTCCTACAGCTACAGGCTGGATAGCGGAGTTGACTCCATTTGCATATACATACTGGTGTCTCGTTAAGATAAGATTTTAGGTAATCAAGGGAATGTCCTCTGATGCTGTAATGATTTAGTTTTAGGTGCAGGAGATTGTGGTTGACTGTATTAAAAGCTTTTTGTAGGTCGGTGACGAGCCCCAGAGGATATTCATTTTTATCGAGAGTTGTGTATATTAGTTCAAGCATTTGTATAATAGCATCATTCGTACTTTTTTTGGCCTAAACCCAAGCTGGCAGGGGTTAAGTATGTTGTTGAATATAAGGTAGGAGTAAAGTCGTTTGTGTATTATTTTTTCGAATATTTTGGAAAGTAAGGGCAAGTTCGATATGGGTCTATAGTAAACAAAATTAACGATCACTTGCTCCTGATATGTAACTTCAGAAGTGCACAAACGTAATGATGTAATAAGAAACTGAGAAAACTTAGTTCCCTAACTTTTAAAGATAAAACTCCAAGTCAGTTGGATCACCTCC
Organism: Cherax destructor; assembly: GCA_009830355.1. Lineage (NCBI taxonomy): Eukaryota > Metazoa > Arthropoda > Malacostraca > Decapoda > Parastacidae > Cherax > Cherax destructor. Next base: position 11,376 of record WNWK01015645.1, read on the forward strand.
TTTGTGGATTTATGTAACCCTTGCTGTCTTAAGTATAGATGGGAAGGTTGAGGACGCTACAGATTTGTTAAACATTGCAATAATGAGTGACAGCTCATGTGCAGCTTTTTTATACATTGGACCCCCGGAGTTCGTAATTAATCCGTTCCAGAGGGCGCTCCAAACACCAAAAGTATTAAAATAAATTCTTTTTGTACAACAAATATACATTAAATTACACAGAAAACAATGAGACATTATGGCAGTAATAACATGACACTTACCTTTATTGAAGAGTTGTTGATGTGTGGAAGACGGGAGGAGGGAAGAGGATGGAGGAGTTGCTAGTGTTTGGAAGGGGAATCCCCTTCCATTAACACTTCAGGTACCAAGTTCTTTTCTGGGGTTACTGGCCTTTTTCTTTTAATGCCACTAGGGCCAGGTTGAGAGTCACTTGACCCCTGTCTGACAAAATAACTGTCCAGGGAGCTCTGAATCTGGCGTTCCTTTAAAACAGCCCTGAAGTGGGACACCACAGTCTCATTGTACATGTTGCCATCACGGCCTGCAACAGCTTTGTTAGGGTGATAATGCTCCATAAATCTTTGCAAGTCACTCCACTTGGCACACATCTCCTTAATCTTTGAAGAAGGCAACGTCCTCCATATCTCTTCCTCCTTTTCTGAATCACTTTCCTGAGCTGTGATCTGTTTCTGTTGCAGTTGAAGCTCTTGCAGATCTGCAGTGGTTAGCTCTTCATTGTGGTCCTCCACCAACTCTTCCACATCCTCGCAAGTAACCTCCAACCCCATGGACTTCCCCAGTGCCACAATTTTTTCTACAACAGGCTCAGGGCCCTGAGGCTCAGCCGCAAACCCTTCAAAATCCCTCTCTGGGACACAGTCTGGCCACAATTTTATCCAAGCAGAGTTCCAAGTCCTGGTGCTCATTTCCTCCAAAGCCTTCCCTATATGGTTTATGCAATTGAGGATATTGAAGTGATCTTTCCAGAACTCTCTTAGGGTCACAGCAGTGTCTGAGGTTATGTCAAAGCACCTTTGAAACATTGCTTTGGTGTACAGTTTTTTGAAGTTACAAATGACCTGCTGGTCCATGGGCTGGAGGAGAGGAGTGGTATTAGGGGGCAACAACTTCACTTTGATGAACTTCAAATCCTCCACAATTTGCTCTTCCAAGTCTGGAGGATGACCAGGAGCATTGTCCATTACCAGGAGGCACTTAAGTGGCAATTTATTTTCCAGGAGATATTTCTTCACTCTGGGGCCAAACACTTCATTGAACTAATCAAGGAAAATTTCCCTCGTGACCCATGCCTTATTGTTAGACTTCCACATCACACACAAATTAGCCTTGGCAACACTGTACTTCTTGAACGCTCTGGGATTTTCAGAGTGATATACGAGTAAATGCTTCACTTTGAAATCCCCACTAGCATTAGCACACAACATAAGAGTTAGCCTGTCTTTCATAGGCTTGTGTCCTGGCACTGCCTTTTCCTCCTGTGTAATGTAGGTCCTGTTCGGCAGTTTCTTCCAAAACAGGCCTGTTTCGTCACAATTAAACACTTGTTCGGGTTTAAATCCTCCAGCCTCTACATAGCTTTTAAATTCATGCACATATTTTTCAGCAGCATGTTTGTCTGAACTGGCTGCCTCACCATGCCTTATCACACTGTGTATGCCACTATGCTTCTTAAATCTGTCAAACCAGCCTTTGCTGGCTTTAAATTCGTTCACTTCAGCACTCATTGCAGGCATTTTCTTGATGAGATCACCATGCAGTTGCCTTGCTTTTTCAGACATTATTGCCTGCGTAACACTATCTCCTGCTAATTCTTTCTGGGTGATCCACACCAACAACAAAGTCTCAACATCTTCCAGTATTTGCAATCTCTGTTTTGTGACCATACTTGCACCTTTCGCAACAACAGCGTCCTTGATTTCCTTTCCCTTGGCCACAATGGAAGCAATGGTTGTATAGGCTTTGCCATACTGCCTGGCCAGCTCAGCGACACGAACTCCACTTTCATATTTTACAATGATCTCTTTTTTTCTGTTCTACCGTATTTCTGACATTCTTTACCACAGGTCTGGCACTAGGAGCTTTCTTGGGGCCCATGGTGGCTTATTTAGCAATTGCAAGCACTAAAAACACTGGAATAATGATAAAATGTATGGTATAAATGTGTGGGAATGCATGGGTGGCGCTCAGTGCTGATAAACAATGGCACACTGACTCTCAATGGAGTGTTGGGCCCGCTCGGGCCAAGCGTACGCATCCGGGACGAATCACGAACTCCGAGCAGATCCACGAACACTGAACCAATATTTTTCCAAAAAAATATCACGAACTCCGAATTTTACGAACTCCGACGCCTATGAACTCCGGGGTCCACTGTATATGAATGGTGGCAAGTTATCTAGATCTCCTGCTTTGTTTTTTAATGATTTAATGACGAGTGAGACTTCAGTAGAATTAGTTGGAGCTAGAAATAGAGTACAGTGGAACCCTGACTAACGATAGTTCCATATAACGAAAAAATCATGTACATAATGAAAGCTTTTTTCGCAAAATATTTTTCTCGTGTAGTGAACATTTACTCATGTAGCGAACCGTACCAGACCTGTCCGCCTGCCCCACGCAAGCGCGGTGAGCCAGACAGGACGCCAGTCAAGCGTTGTTTACACTTGAGAGAAAATTACCCAGCGTGCTCTTTCAAACATTCACAATACTTTTGTTGTGTTTATTGCTGGTTCAGTGATTGTCACTGTGAAATAAGTCACCATGGGTCCAAAGAAGCTTCCTAGTGGCACCCCTGTGGTAAAGAGAGTGAGGAACACCATCGAACTGAAGAAAGAGATTGTAGAAAAATATGAGAGTGGCGTACGTCTGAGTGAGCTTGCCAGGATGTACAAGAAAAACGCATCTACTATCGGCACTATCCTGGCAAAGAGAAATGAGATCAAGGAAGCTAATGTTGCAAAAGGGGTTGATATGTTAATGAAAAATAGATCGAAAACAGTGGATGAGGTTGAGAAGTTGTTGATGGTGTGGATAAACAATAAACAGATAGCAGGTGATAGTATTTCCACGGCGACAATTTGTGAAAAGGCAAGGAAGTTCCACGCAGATCTTGTGAAGACAATGCCTGGAACTAGTGGTGAGGAGAGTGATTTTAAAGCTAGCAGAGGCTGGTTTGAGAGGTTTAAGAAACGTAGTGGCATACACAGTGTTATGAGACATGGTGAGGCAGCCAGCTCAGACAAACGTGCAGCTGAAAAGTTTGTGAGTGAATTTAAGGGGTTCGTAGAACCTGAAGAATTCCTCCCCCAACAAGTGTTTAATTGTGATGAAACAGACCTGTTTTGGAAGAAAATGCCCAACAGGACCTTCATTACTCAGGAGGAAAAGGCACTGCCAGGACACAAGCCTATGAAAGACAGGCTAACTCTTATGATGTGTGCTAATGCCAGTGGTGATTTTAAAGTGAAGCCTTTACTGGTGTATCACACAGAAAATCCCAGAGCCTTCAAGAAACACAATGTTAACAGGAATAATTTGTGTGTGCATTGGAAGGCTAACACTAATGCATGGGTCACTAAGGACTTATTCGTGGAATGGTTGACTGGCGTGTTTGGCCCTAGTGTTAAGAAATACCTCCTGGAAAAGAAATTGCCACTCAAGTGCCTCCTGGTACTGGACAATGCTCCTGCTCATCCTCACAACTTGGAAGAGTATTTGTCTGACAACTTCAATTTCATCAGAGTAAAGTTCTTGCCGCCTAACACCACTCCTCTCATCCAGCCCATGGACCAGCAGGTCATTGCAAACTTCAAGAAACTGTACACTAAAGCAGTGTTTCAGAAGTGCTTTGATGTGACCTCAGACACTGCATTGACCCTAAGACAGCTCTGGAAAGATCACTTCAATATCGTGCATTGCATAGGCCTTATAGGTAAGGCTTGGGAGGGAGTGACTTCCAGGACTTTGAACTCTGCTTGGAGACCACTGTGGCTGGATTGTGTTGAAAAGAGGGATTTTGAAGGATTTGAGGCTGACCCTGACCCTGACGACCCTGTGCCTGTTGTGGAAGATATTGTGGCATTGGTTAACAGCCTGGATTTGGAGGTGAGTGGTGAGGATGTGGAAGAGTTGGTGGAGGAGCACAGGGTAGAGCTAACAACTGAAGAGCTGCAAGAGCTGGAACTGGAACAGCATCAGACCAGAGCTGAGGTTATTGCTTCACAGGAGGAGCCTTCTTCAGTGCTTAAGGACATGTGTGCAAGCTGAAATGAGCCATCTGTGCAACCAGTTCAGTGACAGAGCCATGTTGCACTTCAGGAAAATATTAAACAGGTGCCAGAAACAGAGGACTGTGGACAGTTATTTCTCAAGGCAGGGATCCAGTGACTCTCAAGCTGGTCCTAGTGGCATTAAAAGAAAAAGAAGGGAAGTAACCCCAGTCAGGTTGGAGGGAGGGGGTAAAGGAGATTTTGTGTGCGAGGGGCTTGGACTTCCAGCAAGTATGTGTGAGCGTATTTGAAAGGGGTGAATGGAGAAAAATGGTTTTTAATACTTGACGTGCTGTTGGAGTGTGAGCAAAGTAACATTTATGAAGGGATTCAGGGAAACCTGGCAGGCCGGACTTGAGTCCTGGAGATGGGAAGTACAGTGTCTGCACTCTGAAGGAGGGCGTTAATGTTGCAGTTTTATAACTGTAGTGTAAAGCACCCCTCTGGCAAGACAGTGATGGAGTGAATGATAATGAAAGTTTTTCTTTGTTGGGCCACCCTGCCTTGGTGGGAATCGGCCGATGTGTTAATAAAATAAAAATAAATTTTTGGGTGGAACGGATTAATTGTATTTACATTATTTCTTATGGGAATTAAGGTTTCGAATTATGAATTTTTCGTGTTAAGAACTAGCTCCTGGAACGGATTAATTTCGTTAGTCGAGGGACCACTGTACTGTGGACCCACGAGTTTCGGTCATAATTCATTCCAGAAGGCTGCTCAAGTGCCATTACCGAACGAATATACTCCCTTAAGGAATAATGTCAAGTAGGTTAGTCCATTTGAGACCCCAAAAATACACTTACAAAAGCACTTACAATATTACACTTACATAATTGTTCGATTTCCGAGGTGACCAAAACTCGGGGGTCCACTGTATTTGTGTAGTTACCAGTGAGGTACTCCTTTGGCTGGGTATTTGAGCTAGGAATTTGACTTGTTAGCTTTGATCTTATAGTAGAGAAAAAGACATTAAATTTGTTGGCCGTGTCTATAGGCTGTATGTGAGGTTCATCTGGTTTAGTTAAGTTTATCTCTGTTTCCAGATGGTTTCCTAGAGCTCAAAATTTTGGACAGGGTTTGCCAGGTACAGTGGACCCCCGAGTTTCGTAAACCCCGGAAATCGTACAATTATGTAAGTATAATATTGTCAGTGCTTGTGGAAGTGTATTTTTGGGGGTCTGAAATAGAGTAACCTACGTGACATTTTTCCTTAAGGGAGTAAATTCGTTCGGTAATGGCGCTTGAGCAGACTTCAGGAGTGAAGTTTTTACGAAACTCGGGGGTCCACTGTACTTTTCATATCACCTTTTATTTCAATTAATCTATTTTCGTAATACATATGCTTTGATTTTCGTATTAGTTTTGTGAGTACAGTGGACCCATGATTATCGTAATTAATCCATTCCAGAGAGTCTGACGAAATTCAAAATTTACAATTTTCAAAACCATTTTCTTTATGAGAAATAATGTAAATCCAATTAATCTGTTCCTGACACCCAAAAGTATTAACAAAAAAATTTTTTTTTAGCTTAAATATAGATTTACATACAGAAAGCAATGAGACATGGAGAATGAAACAATAATAACATGGAGAATGAAACAATAATAACATGAAGAATAAACAATAATAACATGACACTTACCTTTATTGAAGACTGTTGTTGGTGAATGGAAGATAGGAGAGGATGGAGAAGTTACTGTTTGGATGGGAAATCCCCTTCCATAAAGACTTAAGGTACCAAGTCCTTTTCTGGGGTTACTTCCCTTCTTTGTTTTTTAAAGCCACTAGGACCAGCTTGAGAGTCACTGCACACCTGTGGCACTAAATATCTGTCCAGAGAGCTCTGTTTCTGGTGTCTTTTAAAATTTCCCTAAAATGGGACAAGACATTGTCATTGTACATGTTGCCGACACTGCTTGCAAGAGCTTTGTCAGGGTGATGTTCCTCCACAAATCTTTCCATCCTACTCCACATTGCACAAATCTCATTAATCTCTGAAGAAGGCACCTTCTTCCATCTCTCTTCCTCCTCCTTTCAAGCAATTTCCTGAGCTGTGGTCTATTGCTGTTCCAGATGAAGCTCTTGCAGCTCTTCAGTAGTTAGCTCTTCATTGTGGTCTTCCATCAACTCTTCCACATTGTCGCCACTCACATCCAACCCCATGGAATTCCCCAATGCCACAATAGATTCCACAACTGGCATAGGGTCCTCAGGGTCAGCCTCAACCCCTTCAAAATCCCTCTCTTGGACACAATCTGGCCACAATTTTCTCCAAGCAGAGTTCAAAGTCCTGGAAGTCACTCCCTGCCAAGCCTTATCTATAAGGCTTATGCAATGGAGGATATTGAAATGATCTTTCCAGAACTCTCTTAGGGTCAATTGAATGTCTGAGGTCACATCAAAGCACCTTTGAAACATTGCTTTGGTGTAGAGTTTTTTGAAGTTTGAAATGATCTGCTGGTCCATGGGCTGGATGAGAGGAGTGGTATTAGGGGGCAAGAACTGTGATGATACGAAACTCCTTCACCATTTGCTCTTCCAAGTATGGAGGATGAGCAGGAGCATTGTCCATTACCAGGAGGCACTTGAGTTCCAATTTATTTTCCAGGAGGTATTTCTTCACACTCAGGCCAAACACTTCATTGAACCCATCAAAGAAAATTTCCCTCGTGACCCATGCCTTACTGTTAGCTTTCCACATCACACAAATTAGCCTTGGTGACACTGTTTTTCTTGAACGCTCTGGGATTTTCAGAGTGATACACAAGTAAAGGCTTCACTTTGAAATCCTCACTAGCATTACCACACAACATGAGAGTTAGCTTGTCTTTCATAGGCTTGTGTCCTGGCAGTGCCTTTTCCTCCTGCATGATGTAGGTCCTCTTTGGTATTTTCTTCCAAAAGAGGCCTCTTTCATCACAACTAGTAGTATAAGCACCATAATAATTCTTAAAGCCTTAACTAAGTTTATCTCTTGCTTTGGAATTCCTAAATCTATTCAAAGGATCAAGGCAATAATTTCACTGCCAAAGCATTTAGGGAAGCATTAAGGAAGCATTAACTAGGCTGGGAATAGTTCATAACCTATCCACTGCTCATTCCTGGAGAAGTGTCTCGGTCATTGCATCCTGCAAGAAATTAGTACCGTCTTCCGCAAGCACAATTTGGCACTGCAAAAAGATTTAATAATTTACCCGTTTTTCCTGAAGCACACAAATTTAGCAGAGCATGGAAAAATGATTTCAGAGATTTAGATTTCTTCCCGTTAATGTTCAGTCCATCGAGGAGGGAGTCACAAGATCGGAGCATGGAGGGATCATGTGTGTGAACGACTCACAAGTGTCGAAGGCGTTCGACACAGTTCCTCACAAGAGGTTAATGCAAAAGCTAGAGGATCAGGCACACGTAACAGGAAAGGCACTGCAATGGATCAGAGAATATCTGACAGGGAGGCAACAAGCACTACCATCAATACCACCACCATCATCACTACCATCACCACCATCACTAATTACCATATCAGATTTACCATACAAAACATAATTTCAGATGACATGGTTAGGCTACCCAGACTGAGGCTACCCAGGGTTAGGCTACCCAGACTGAGGCTGCCCAGGGTTAGGCTACCCAGGCTGAGGCAACCCAGGGTTAGGCTTCACAGGTTGAGGCTACCCAGGGTTAGGCTACCCAGGCAGAGGCTACACATGCTGAGGCTACTTAGGGTTAGGCTACACAGGCTGAGGCTACTTAGGGATAGGCTACACAGGCTGAGGCTACTTAGGGTTAGGCTACACAGGCTGAGGCTACTTAGGGTTAGGCTACACAGGCTGGGGCTTCTTTGCTATTGCTTTACTGCCGCCTTTGTGGAGTGGGGCTATGTCTGTTGTTTTTAGTAACTGCGGGACGACCCCAGTGTCCATGCTCCCTCTCCATAGGATGTTTAAAGCACGTGATAGGTGAACACTTGTTGGGGGAGGAATTTTTCAGCCTCTACATAGTCTTTGAATTCCTGCACATATTTTTCAGCCGCATATTTGTCTGAACTTGCTGCCTCACCATGCCTTACAACACTGTATATGCCACTTCGCTTCTTGAAATTTTTGAACTAGCTTTTGCTGGCCTTAAATTCACTAACATCAGCACTGGGTCCAGGCATTTTCTTTAAAAGATTGTCATGCAACAGCCTTGTCTTTTCACAAATTATCGACTGCATAACACTATCTCCTGCTAATTGTTTCTTGTTGATTCACAACAACAACAATCTCTCCACATCTTCGAGTATTTGCGATCTCTTTTTTTGTGAGCATATTTACGCCTTCCACAACAACAGCTTCCTTGATTTTCTTTTTCTTGGCCACAATGGAAGCGATGGTTGTATGGGGCTTCCCATACATCCTGGCAAGATGGGCCACACGCACACCACTTTCATATTGTGCAATGATTTCTTTCTTGAATTCTATTGTGTTTCTCACCTTCTTTACCAAAGGGCTGGCACTAGGAGCTTTCTTTGGGCCCATGGTGGCTTATTTAGTAGTTGCAAACACAAAAAAGAATGGAATACGTATTACGAAATGTATCATATGTACGCGTAGGGCGATGTTCACTCGCTCAGAAGCAATGCCACACTGACTGTGGAATGGTGTATGTGGCTGCTCGTACGCGTTCGGGATGAACGACTATTTTCAAGGCAAATGATGAATTTCAAGGCTATATTTTGACGAAAAACCGTTACGAAAATAAAAATTTACGAAATCCAAGGCTGCTTTTTATCAATAGATCTGAGGATATTATTTGTTAGCTGTTTAGTCTCTTTTCTGTGATCTGTTTCATTTTGATTGAACAATGCATGTTATAGAGGTTTAGGGTTTTATGTAAAAAAGTTTTTACATCTTTGTCAATATTATTGCTGTCAGGTAGCTCTCTCTGCCAATCAATGGCACCTAGTGCTAATATTAAGTTGTATACCGATGTCTCATCATGCAGGCGAAATGAGATCTTTCTTGTTTCTTGAGGCAATTTTACACAAGTTGGTTATGAGAAAGGTGGGGTAATGGTCTGTAGTGTTGTCTGTGATTATACCTGCTTGTTGTGGGATATCGTGTTGGTCCAGATATGGTCAAGTAATGAGGCACTTGTCTCAGATTTTCGTTAGCTTAGTTATAGAGGGTAGCAAGAAGCAGTTATTCATAGTGTTTGTGAAATCAGCTACTGGAGGGTCAGTTGCTTGGATGAGGTTTATGTTGAAGTCTCCTGTAAGTATCAGGTGGTGTTTATTTAACTCTGACTCGGTTATCATGTTTCTAAAGTTACTACTAAAAGTGTATGTATTTAAGTGTAGTTGTCTGTAGAGTGCTCCAACTGTTAAAGGTCTCTTAAGGTTTTTTATGTGAATTTAGCTATTATGTATTTGCCGTTTTTGTCCCTTGTGCAAGTTGATTTCATACATTCCAATTCATCAGAGAAATAGATTGCAGTGCCTCCTTGTGGTTGGTCAGGCCTGCAGATATGTATGGCTGTGTAACCAGGTTTGGTAAATATGTCTGTCAAATCTTGTTTGAGCCAGGTTTCAGTAAGAATAATAAAAGTTATAGTAGCATTTAGAGACTTCAGTAATGCAAGGAGGTCATCATAGTGTTTACTCAATGATCTAACATTATAGTTGAACACTGTAATGTTCTTTCTGGCACTGAGTAGAGTTTTAGCCTGACTAGCAGTGTAGTAATGGCAATTACTGTTGGGATTATTTGTGCAGTTCAGTAAGAGGTTGATATCAGGATCGATAATTGCATTCATAAGGGGCACGTAGAGAAATAAGCAGATGCAATTATCAAAAAACAAAAAAACATTTGCTGTTAAACCACTAACAAATATGAATATATGGACTAAGATAATTATTTTAAAGCTAAAAATAAAGGAGCTACTGAATATAAAAGTAAAATGAAAATAAAACACTTTAGCACCTGAGTTAGAGGTGTGCTAACGTATCAGTATCAGTTATATAGGCCTTAAATTGAGTCTAGGTATTGGTGGGTATTGACTAATTTCTATGGTATTGGTGTCAGTATCATTGAGTATTGGTTAATTTTTATAATATTGGTTTCAGCCTAAAATTGGTATTGGTATCTGTACAAATTTTGGTATTGTCCCGTCCCTACTCAGTACTAACCATTGATTGGCCCTGATGCATCATTCTAGCTAAAATATTGGTAAGGTAATATTTTTGTTAACATCTCCCAAAATAACAGTTTGTACAAAAAATGCTGGGATACAGATGCCATGCTTATACTATTTTTAAAAAATGTGAATTCTCCAAAGTACTGAATTTTATATTTGTTTGCTTGTTGGGTGTATTAGGGCCACTGAGAGCTTACGCCAAATTGAGCTCAACTTTCCGATGTTCGGGGAAGATTTGTTGCCCAAAGCTGGGTGAATAAAGAGAAGGGACAAAAGTTCCTTTGTAAACAGAAATAGAAATTTGAAGTTTGCAATTAGATCCAGTGGACACCCTTGCCAAGCCCCAGCAGAGCAGGACCCCCCACCTGAATTCAGTAACCAGCTTCCCACCAAAGTCCATTAAAGAATTATCCGCAGAGCGGAAAAATGGAGCTGGCTAAGAGTAAGCTGATGGCCAGGTGCTCCTCCTGTAAAGTGCCCGGTGGGCAAAGTACATGAGGACAAGCATTCCAGAGAAAGAGCAGGGGAAATTTGTTACTGATACTCAGGCAAGAGTGAGACATCCACACCTGATGAAGGCTGGTGTAGAAGTCCACTGGATTTTAGATATTAACCAATATTTTAAAACTACCATAAGTCAATTATGTGAGCGATCATTACAAAAATGCTGCATATTTTCTGGCTTTTTTCAACCATTTTCTATTACTATTTTATTAATGATTTAATTTTGTAACCCATCAAGGCAATAGTGTCCAACTTTTCCACTTAGGTCCGAGCATGCCCTGGCTTTAGAATATTATACATCATATTCAAGTAAAAGTTGAAATTAAAATAATATTTAGCAAATATATATATAGTAATACATAATATCAAGAAGGTGTATCTTCCAGTGCACATACAATACATTGATAGGTCACATGAAATTTTCCTTTGATGTTTTTGGCTAGGCAAACTTTATGTAGCAGTAGGACTTAAACCTAATAAACTATGCTCTGCCAGTTTCCTTTATTTTCTTATATTTTTCAGGATGTAAATTAGCTTCTGAATGTAGAAAGGGAAAGAACATCAGCAGTCATGAACTCTCTCAAAAGTTTCATGAATAAGGTAAGTAAGCTAAAACAGAACTTGGCATAGTCACTTAAAGATACTAGTATTATAAAATCCAATGTTTTTCTGACCATAGTGATCAAGGGTAAAGTTCATACATATTTTATTGTGATACAGTGGTACCCCGGTTTACGATGGTCCCCAAACTCACCCTTTTATGTAAGTTTATTTTTTTAAATGCTTTTGTAAGTGTAATTTTGGGGGTCTAAAAGGACTAGTCTATTTTACAACTTTTCTTAAGGAGATAAATTCGTTTGGTAATGGCACTTGAACAGCATTCTGGAATGAAAAAATATCGTAAACCGGGGTACCACTGTATATATACTGCCAGGGGATGATAAAATTTGAACATCAATGTTATATGTGGTAAATGGTTTGAAAACAGACAAATTGAAGATTGAGACACTTATGCAACATAGGGAAAACTTTATTTAGGAAACGTTTCGCCACACAGTGGCTTCTTCAGTCCAATACAAAGCAGATAGGGGTAAGGAGAGGAGGAGTTTGAGGCAATCAGTCCCTCAGCCTGGAATCGATGTGTTCAGTCCATGACTCTTGTAGAAAGTACAGCATATGGCTGGAGTAGTGGCTTATATACGTATATATTAGATGAATTTTGATAGATAAATAAGCCATAGAGTTGATATTAGTGAAATATTCAAGGAGTATTTTGTCCTGTCTCCAGACAAACTCTCGTCTGCCGCCGACGCCGCCGACACCACTACATAGCCACATTATCATGTAATGATATACAGTGGACCCCTGACTATCGGCCGACTCGAGTTTCGGTCGTTTTTTTCGGCCCAATTTTTCCCCGACTATCGGCCGTTTCCCAGAGTTTTGGCCCGTGTACCAGACCTGTCTGCCTGCCCGCACAGGCATCGTGGGCCAGTTTAGCTTTGTTTACCATTGAGTGAACATTACCCAGCGCTCTTTCAAACATTTCACAATAATTTTATTGTGTGTATTGCTTGTTTATTCATTGTCACTGTGAAATAAGTCACTAAGGGTCCAAAGAAGCTTCTTAGTGGCACCCCTGTGGTAAAGAAAGTGAGGAACACTATCGAACTGAAGAAGGAGATAGTAGAAAAATATGAGAGTGGTGTACGTGTGGGGGAGCTTGCCAGGATGTACAACAAAAACAAATCAACTATCACCTCTATTCTGGCAAAGAGAAAAGAAATCAAGGAAGCTGATGTTGCAAAAGGTGTTGACATGTTTGCCAAAAATAGATCAAAAACAGTGTATGAGGTTGAGAAGTTGTTGGTGGTGTGGATCAACGAAAAACAGATAGTGGGTGAGTGTTTCCATGTCAAGAAAATGCCTGGAACCAGTGCTGATGTGAGTGATTTTAAGGCCAGCAAAGGCTGGTTTGACAGATTTAGGAAACGTAGGTGCATACACAGTGTTGTAAGGCATGGTGAGGCAGCCAGTTCAGACAAACTTGCTGCTGAAAAGTTTGTGACTGAATTTAAGGGGTTTGTAAACACTGAAAAATTCAAACCCCACCAAGTGTTTAATTGTGATGAAACAGGCCTCTTTTGGAAGAAAATGACAAAGAGGACCTACATTACTCAGGAGGAAAAGGCACTGCCAGGACACAAGCCTATGAAAGACAGGCTAACTCTCATGTTGTGTAGTAATGCTAGTGGGGATTTTAAAGTGAAGCCTTTACTGGTGTATTACTCTGAAAATCCCAGAGTGTTCAAGAAAAACAATGTCATCAAGAGTAAATTGTGTGTTTTGGAAGGCTAACACTAAGGCATGGGTCACGAAGCAAATTTTCCTGGAATGGTTCAATGAAATGTTTGGCCCCAGTGGGAAAAAATATCTACAGGAAAAGAAATTGGGACTCAAGTGCCTCCTGGTACTGGACAATGCTCCTGCTCATCCTCACAACTTGGCAGACTTTTTGTCTGATGAGTTCAGTTTCATCACACTGAAGTTCTTGCCTCCTAACACCACTCCTCTCATCCAGCCCATGGACCAGTAGGTCATTTCTAACTTCAAATAACTCTACACAAAAGCAGTGTTTCAAAAGTGCTTTGAAATGACCTCAGACACTGAGTTGACCCTAAGAGAGTTCTGGAGGAATCACTTCAGTATCCTCCATTGTATAAGCCTTATAGGTAAGGCTTGGGAGGGAGTGACTTCCAGGACTTTGAACTCTGCTTGGAAACAGTTGTGGCCAGGTTGTGATGAACAAAGGGATTTTGAAGGGTTTGTGGCTGACCCTGACCCTGACGACCCTCTGCCTGTTGTGGAAGGTATTGTGGCATTAGGCAAGTCCCTGGGGTTGCAGATGAGTGGTTAGGAAGTGGAAGAGTTGGTGGAGGACCACAGGGTAGAGCTAACCACTGAAGAGCTGCAAGAGCTTCATCTGGAACAGCATCAAACCACAGTAGAGGAACTTGATTCACAGGAGGAGGAAGATAGACTGGAGGTGCCTTCTTCAGAGATTAAGGAGATTTGTTCAAAGTGGAATGATGTACAATGGTTTGTAGAGAAATATCACCCTGAGCAAGCTGAAATAAGCCATCTCTGCAACAAGTTCAGTGACAGAGCTATATTGCACTTCAGGAACATGTTAAAGAGGTGCCAGAAACAGAGGAGTGTGGACAGTTATTTTGTGAGACAGGGTCCAGTGACTCTCAAGCTGGTCCTAGTGGCATTAAAAGACCAAGAAGGGAAGTAACCCCAGATAGGGCTTTGATACCTGAAGTCCTAATGGAGGGGAATTCCCCTTCCAAACACTAAGCCCTCCCTCACTCCTCTTCCCTATCTTCCAGGTGCCAGCAAGTATCTTCAATAAAGGCAAGTAAATGTTATTTTAAATGTAAATTTATAAATTTAATATGTGTTGTTATTATGTGTTTTGTGTATGTAAAACTATAGTTATTCTTTAAAAAATGAATTTTTTGTGAATATTTTTGGGCGTCTGGAACGGATTAATTGTATTTTCATTATTTGACTTTCGGCCAGTTTGAGTTAAGGCCTAGCTCCTGGAACGGATTACGGCCGATACTCGGGGGTCCACTGTATTTTATTCATTCTAGAGTATATATCAGGTTTCTGTGTTATTTATATTGTTTATTATGTCATATTAGATGAATTGTGATAGATAAATAAGCCGTAGAGTTGATATTAGCGAAATATTGAAGTACACGTATCTTATCGTGTCTCCTGAGAGCTGGAACATATTAATTGCATTTCACTTAATTTAAATGAGGAAAATTGATTCAAAATATGAGCAAGGTCATGGAACGGATTAAACTCGTAACCCGAGGTGCCACTATAATATAATTACTCTTGGGCACATTAAATGTCTTAATTTAGGTTAATATAAACATTTTCATTAATCCATCTATGATATTTTCTTCAGAATTATATAAGAAACACGTTACTACAAATCGTGTTTATATGCAATGTTTATATTGAGTGGTGAGTCGGGTGGAAGGAAAACATTACGTTTTCTCTGGTCCAGCATCGAGCGTTAGAATAAACTGTATGAATATGAATCTGCCGTCTGGCCCAGTCACCACCCTTAACCCTTTGGGGGTCCAAGGGGGGTCTCTGAAACTCGTTCTCAGGGTCCACGAATTTAAAAAAAAAAAAAATTATTTTTTCTTATGGAATGATAGAGAATCTTTTTCCGATCATAACGCCACAAAAATATGAAATTTGATCGAAAACTAACGGAATTATGCTTTCGCGAAGTTAGCAGTAGCCATGACACTTACGCATCCGCGATTTCGCCCACTTTGAGCCCTATTTTCGGCACATTCCAACGTTTCAGTCTACTAAAATTATAGCTATTTCGCTAGAACTCCATTTCTTCTATCGATTGAGTACAAGAAACCGCCTATTTACCAATTTCAACTACCCAAAATAGTGGTCAGAAAATGGCAATTTGGCCAATTTCACACAAATTTCAAACGATGCCAATCTCAAAATAGGATCCATAATAAACAAGACAGACATTCCTGGCACTAAAATAACATCTTCTCTGTTCATTAGTCATGTCTCCATGCCCCTCTTACATTACTTTTGCTTTCCATCTTGAATTTTTATTCTCACAAAAAAATAGAAGATTTATTGTTATGTATACAACTGCATCATTGTAAAAATGGTATAAATAATATCAGAGCACTTGTGCATGAATATTAGACTCGCCAGTTGATGTGTATTGGACGCATGATGTGATTTGTTTACTCTTGAACATCGTCAAAAATCGAACATTTTTGCTACTTTGAGCTCAATTTCAAGGTACTTGTTATTGTCAAACCAATCAAAATCATCTCTATTTCTGTAATATATCTTTCATTCTATCAAATGAGCACAAGAAAACGAGAATACAACAATAAATACCATACGAAAATAGACTGCAAAGTCGCTGTTTTAAACCAAAAACACGGTCAGAGTTTTTTTTTCCTCATTATGCACTGTGTGGTGCAGGAATTTTTTTATACTGCGCACACTGACCGCACAGACCCATTCTATCACATCTAGGCCTAACAGCCTGTTTCTGCTTGATTTGAGGGCGCTAGAATTTAGGCGTACTAGTACGTCAATAACCCTAGTGCGTAAGACGTACTAGTATGACCAAAACCCCGAAAGGGTTAACACTTTTGTTTACACTTCTTGGCATGGGTTATTCATTACTTCTCCCTTTGTTTATGAAGGCATCTAAAGGTAGTTGTTAGAAACGATTAAACTCAATGAACATGGTATGTCGATGGTAATATGGCTGTGGGCCGTGGTAGGTATGTATAGCCCAGATGTACTACATATGTGTACCTACATCGTGTACCTACATCTACTGGCTACCTACACTGACTTCCTACAAATAAATACTACTCACCTCTCGCCCTACATTAAGACTACAAATATTTTAAGGTAAGTAATGAATAATATAGGCGAGAGGGAGATTATTTCCCAGTAAAAGTAGGCCTTAAACAGGGATGTGTGATGTTGCCATGGCTGCTCAGTATATTTATATGTAGATGGAGTTGTATGAGAAGTGAATGCGCGGGTGTTGGCAAGAGGTGTTGGGTTAACTCTGAAGAGAAGTTGCAGAGGTTGGTTGATGAGTTCGGTAGTGTATGTAAAAGAAGGAAATTAAAAGTGAATATAGGAAAGAGTAAGGTGATGATGATAAAAAAAATTAGGTAACGGAAGATTGGATAAAACAAATTAGGTAACAAAAGATTGGGAGTGGACGTGTCAGCAGATGGGTCTATGAAGGATGAGGTGAATCATAGAATTGATGAGGGTAAAAAGGTGAGTGGTGCACTGAGGAGTCTGTGGAGACAAAGAACTTTATCCATTAAAGCAAAGAGGGGAATGTATGAGAGTACAGTGGACCACCGAGTTTCGGTCATAATTTATTCCAGAAGGCTGCTCAAGTGCCATTTCCGAACGAATTTACTCCCTTAAGGAATAATGTCAAGTAGGTTAGTCCATTTCAGACCCCCAAAAATACACTTACAAAAGCACTTACAATATTACACTTACACAATATTACACAGGCTCTGTTGGCCTGGTGGCTAAAGCTCTCGCTTCACACGGCGAGGGCCTGGGTTCGATTCCCAGCCAGGGCAGAAACATTGGGTGTGTTTCTTTACACCTGTTGTCGATGTTCCCCATCAGTAAAATGGGTACCTGGGTGTTAGTCGACTTGTGTGAGTCGCATCCTAGGACACTGACCTAATCTGCCCGAAATGCTCAGCATAACAAGGGACTTTCTATATAGTAGTATGTCACTGATGTCAGCTAGGCCTGTATACCATGTACATGTACTTGTAGTAAATAAAGATATTATTATTATTATTATTATTATTACTGTCTCATAAACACGCTTGATAACAGGTATATCTAGCTACTTCTACTTACACTTTAGGTCACACTACACAGGCATGCACATGCATATATATACATACACACATCTAGGTTTTTCTTCTTTTTCTTAATAGCTCTTGTTCTTTTTATTTTCTCTATTGTCCATGGGGAAGTGGAAAAGAATCTTTCCTCCGTAAGCCATGCGTGTCGTATGAGGCGACTAAAATGCCGGGAGCAATGGGCTAGTAACCCCTTCTCCTGTACACATTTACTAAAAAAGAGAAGAAGAAAAACTTTATAAAACTGGGTTGTTTGAATGTGCGTGGATGTAGTGCGGATGATAAGAAAGAGATGATTGCTGATGTTATGAATGAAAAGAAGTTGGATGTCCTGGCCCTAAGCGAAACAAAGCTGAAGGGGGTAGGCGAGTTTCAGTGGGGAGAAATAAATGGGATTAAGTCAGGAGTATCTGAGAGAGTTAGAGCTAAGGAAGGGGTAAAAATAATGTTGAAGGATCAGTTATGGAAGGAGAAGAGGGAATATAAATGTGTAAATTCAAGGATTATGTGGATTAAAATAAGGGTCGGATGCGAAAAGTGGGTCATAATAAGCGTGTATGCACCTGGAGAAGAGAGGAGTGTAGAGAGAGAGAGAGATTTTGGGAGATGTTAAGCGAATGTATAGGAACTTTTGAACCAAGTGAGAGAGTAATTGTGGTAGGGGACCTAAATGCTAAAGTAGGAGAAACATGTAGAGAGGGTGTGGTAGGTAAGTTTGGGGTGCCAGGTGTAAATGATAATGGGAGCCCTTTGATTGAACTTTGTATAGAAAGAGGTTTAGTTATAGGTAATACATATTTTAAGAAAAAGAGGATAAATAAGTATACAAGATATGATGTAGGGCGTAATGACGGTAGTTTGTTGGACTATGTATTGGTAGATAAAAGACTGTTGAGTAGACTTCAGGATGTACATGTTTATAGAGGGGCCACAGATATATCAGATCACTTTTTAGTTATAGCTACAGTGGGAGTAAAAGGTAGATGGGATACAAGGAAAATAGAAGCAGTAAGTAAGAGAGAGGTGAAGGTTTATAAACTAAAAGAGGAGGCAGTTAGGGTAAGATATAAACAACTATTGGAGGATAGATGGGCTAGTGAGATTTAAAAATGTAGTGTTAGAGAGTTCAGCAGAAGTTTGTGGTTACAGGCGAGTGGGTGCGGGAGGGAAGAAGAGCGATTGGTGGAATGATGATGTAAAGAGAGTAGTAAGGGAGAAAAAGTTAGCATATGAGAGGTTTTTACAAAGTAGAAGTGATGCAAGGAGGGAAGAGTATATGGAGAGAAAAAGAGAGGTTAAGAGAGTGGTGAAGCAATGTAAAAAGAGAGCAAATGAGAGAGTGGGTGAGATGTTATCAACAAATTTTGTTGAAAATAAGAAAAAGTTTTGGAGTGAGATTAATAAGTTGAGGAAGCCTAGGGAACAAATGGATTTGACAGTTAAAAATAGGAGAGGAGAGTTATTAAATGGAGAGTTAGAGGTATCGGGAAGATGGAGGGAATATTTTGAGGAGTTGTTAAATGTTGATGAAGACAGGAAGCTGTGATTTCGTGTATAGGGCAAGGAGGAATAACATCTTGTAGGAGTGTGGAAGAGCCAGTTGTGAGTGTGGGGGAAGTTTGTGAGGCAGTGGGTAGAATGAAAGTGGGTAAGGCAGCTGGGATTGATGGGATAAAGATAGAAATGTTAAAAGCAGGTGGGGATATAGTTTTGGAGTGGTTAGTGCTATTATTTAATAAATGTATGGAAGAGGGTAAGGTACCTAGGGATTGGCAGAGAGCGTGTATTGTTCCTTTGTATAAAGGCAAAGGGGACAAAAGAGAGTGCAAAAATTATAGGGGAATAAGTCTGTTGAGTGTACCTGGTAAAGTGTATAGTAGAGTTATTATTGAAAGAATTAAGAGTAAGACAGAAAGCAGGATAGCAGATGAACAAGGGGGCTTTAGGAAAGGTAGAGGGTGTATAGACCAAGTGTTTACAGTGAAACATATAGGTGAACAGTATTTGGATAAGGGTAAAGAGGTTTTTGTGGCATTTATGGATTTGGAAAAGGCGTATGATAGGGTGGATAGGGGGCAATGTGGCAGGCAGATGTTGCAGGTGTATGGAATAGGAGGTAGGTTACTGAAAGCAGTGAAGAGTTTTTATGAGGATAGTGAGGCTCAAGTTAGAGTGTGTTGGAGGGAAGGGGACTATTTCCCAGTAAAAGTGGGCCTTAGACAAGGATGTGTGATGTCACCGTGGTTGTTCAATATATTTATAGATGGGGTTGTAAGAGAAGTGAATGCGAGGGTCTTGGCAAGAGGTGTGGTGTTAAAAGATAAAGAATTAAATACAAAGTGGGAGTTGTCACAGTTGCTTTTTGCTGATGACACTGTGCTTTTGGGAGATTCTGAAGAGAAGTTTCAGAGGTTGGTGGATGAATTTGGTAGGGTGTGTAAAAGAAGAAAATTGAAAGTGAATATAGGAAAGAGTAAGGTGATGAGGATAACAAAAAGATTAGGTGACGAAAGATTGGATATCAGATTGGAGGGAGAGACTATGGAGGAGGTGAATGTATTCAGATATTTGGGAGTGGACATGTCAGCAGATGGGTCTATGAAGGATGAGATGAATCATAGAATTGATGAGGGAAAAAGGGTGAGTGGAGCACTTCGGAGTCTGTGGAGACAAAGAACTTTGTCCATGGAAGTAAAGAAAGGAATGTATGAGAGTATAGTTATACCAACACTCTTATATGGGTGTGAAGCATGGGTGATGAATGTTGCAACGAGGAGAAGGCTGGAGGCAGTGGAGATGTCATGTCTGAGGTCAATGTGTGGTGTGAATATAATGCAGAGAATTCGGAGTTTGGAAATTAGGAGGAGGTGCTGGATTACCAAAACTATTATCCAGAGAGCTGAGGAGGGGTTGTTGAGGTGGTTCGGACATGTAGAGAGAATGGAACGAGACAGAATAACTCAGAGTGTATAAATCTGTAGTGGAGGGAAGGCGGGGTAGGGGTCGGCCTAGGAAAGGTTGGAGGAGGGGTAAAGGAAGTTTTGTGTGCGAGGGCTTGGACTTCCAGCAAGCATGTGTGAGCGTATTTGATAGGAGTGAATGGAGACAAATGGTTTTTAATACTTGACGTGCTGTTGGAGTGTGAGCAAAGTAACATTTATGAAGGGATTCAGGGAAACCGGCAGGCTGGACTTGAGTCCTGGAGATGGGAAGTACAGTGTCTGCACTCTGAAGGAGGGGTGTTAATGTTGCAGTTTTATAACTGTAGTGTAAAGCACCCCTCTGGCAAGACAGTGATGGAGTGAATGATGATGAAAGTTTTTCTTTTTCGGGCCACCCTGCCTTGGTGGGAATCGGCCGATGTGTTAATAAATAAAAAAAATATTATTATTATTATTATTATTATTATTACATAATTGTTCGATTTCCGAGGTGACCGAAACTCGGGGGTCCACTGTATAGTAATACCAACGCTCTTGTATGGGTGTGAGGAATGAGTTGTGAATGTTGCAACAAGGAGAAGGCTGGAGGCAGTGGAGATGTCATGTCAGAGGGCAATGTGTGGTGTGAATATAATACAGAGAATCCATAGTTTGGAGATTAGGATGAGGTGTGAGATTACCAAAACTATTATCCAGAGGGCTGAAGAGGGGTTATTGAGATGGTTTGGACATGTAGAGACGATGGAACAAAATAGAAAGACTTTGAGAGTGTATAAATCTGTAGTAGAGGGAAAGCGGGGTAGGGGTCAGCCTAGGAAAGGTTGGAGGGAGGGGGTAAAGGAGGTTTTGTGTGCAAGGGGCCTGGACTTCCAGCAAGTGTGCATGAGCATGTTAGATAGGAGTGAATGGAGACAAATGTTATTTAGGACTTGATGTGCTGTTGGAGTGTAAACAAGGAACATTTATGAAGGGTTTCAGGGAAACCGGCAGGCCGGACTTGATTCCTGGAGATGGAAAGTACAGTGCCGGCACTCTGAAGTAGGGGTGTTAACATTGCAGTTTTATAACTGTAGTGTAAGCACGCCTCTGGAAAGACAGTGATGGAGTGAATGATGGTGAAAGTTTTTCTTTTCGGCCACCCTGCCTTGGTGGGAAACGGCTGATGTGTTAATAATAAAAAAAATAATGAATGTACTAACCACTGAAGAGCTGCAACACTATAGTTATTCTCTATAAAATATTTTTGGGTGTCTGAAACAGATTAATTGGATTTACATTATTTCTTATAGGAAATATTACTTTGGTTTTCGGCCATTTTGGATTTCAGGCAACCTTCTGGAATGGATTAATTATGAAAACTGGGGGTCTATTGTACTGTAATGTACATTTATTTTTATTTATGTTATTAAAGTAATTCTTTGCCCTAGTGCTATTAATTTAGCTTTTAGTTATTAGCTCTAGCAAAGAAGCATGGTGCATTTTTTGCTGTTTTTGTATACTGTACTGTATTTAATTCACAATAGTGTTAACATTATTATCATTGGCATTGTTGTTATTATTGTTTCCTAGTATTTATTCAAACCTTGAGATAAGTTTGCAAAATTTTATTTGAAATTCCAGGTGGGGGAGCGTGTGCGTGAAGTGGGTCCTCAAGCAACAGGACAACCTTCTGGTAATGGTGAAAAGCTTGATGGAGATCCTGGGGAAGCAGTGGAGGGCTTTCTATGTCCAACATGTTATATGAGTTTCTCAACACCTGAACTACTTCAAGATCATTATGAGGCAGATCACATAGACCCATCAGCCAACTATTTATGTCCAGTTTGTAAGGCAAGACTCAATTCACAACAGGAACTAGAAAAGCATTATAGTACTATTCATGGAATGAAAGGTATTCATTAGCAGTATATCACAGAATACAGTGTACAGTATATGTATTAAATATAATAGTTTTGTTTAATAGTTTTGTGTATTCTCTACCTAAAAAAACTTTGGTGACATGAAAAATATTTTTCAGTTTATTCCCTTAAAGTCTATTTAGGGTTGATTGTATATAATTAATTTTTAGTTAAGGACTGGCATAAAACTGGCTTTCTTCAAAAGTTAATTGTTATAATACCCAAATTTTAACATTCTGTATATTCATTAGATAATCAAGTGCAATTTACTTTTCCTACAGCATGGTCTTTGTGTCAGTTTTACGCATTCTATCATATTGAGAATGACAGCTCTTTCATCTTTGTCTTGTTAAAAAAGACTCTTGTCTATCAATTTTTTTTTCAGAACTGCAATATTTATGTAAATCAAAGACACATGGGCAGAGTGAACCTTTTATTTAATGATGTTTCACACACTGTGCAGCTTTAGTCAAATACCAAAACACAGTTTTCTGTATTTGACAATGTTCCTTCAAGCATGAAATGTCATTAAATAAAAGGCTTATTTTGTCCATGTTTCACTGATTCATTACTTATTGGCCTCTACTTAAACTAATGTACTGTCCAAGTATTTAGGCATTTGATGAAGATTTTTTTGTGCCAGAGGTACTTAACCTATTATATGAATAGTATCTAAACATACTGTACAGTAGGGCCCTGCTTTACGGCATTTTGCCTTATGGCGTTCCGCTAATACAGACATTTAAAATTATGACCAAAACTCGGTATACGGCTCCCCCACCTAACTTTCTAATATGGTCACCACACCCCACCCAGTTTACGTATTTACATCATCTGTGAGCTCTGTGAGTACCGCGTCTCTCCATTTTGTCTGGAAACTTTCCAAAATTTCAAGTGTTTAAAGTTATTTCATGTTTTATATATACGTACAGTGGAACCTTGGCTTAAGAATGCCCCACCATGCAAATTTTTCAGGATAAGAACAGTCGCTCGGTTGATTTTTTGCTTCTGGATACGAATGAAATTTCAGGATGCAAACTTTTCCCTCAAGGGAGGTTTCTTTGTGAGGGACTCTTGATCTAAAGAATTGGATCTGTGCTCCAGTTTCCTAAATTAATAATAATAATAATTATGTTGGTAGTAGGTTGGTAGGCAGCAACCACCCAGGGAGGTACTACAGTCCTGCCAAGTGAATGTGAAACAGAAACCTGTAACTGTTTTACATGATGGTAGGATTGCTGGTGTCATTTTCTGTCTCATAAACATGCTGGATAACAGGTATATCTTGCTACTTCTACTTACACTTAGGTCACACTACACATCATTCACATGCATATACAGTGGTCCCTCAGTTTTCGTGCATCTCCAAACTCGAACATTTATGTAAGTGTATTTTTGTAAGTGCTGTTGCAAGTGTATTTTTGGGGGTCTGAAATAGACTAAACTACGTGACATTATTTCTTAAGGAAGTAAATTCGTTCATTAATGGCACTTGAGCAGCATTCTGGAACGAATTTTCGGCAAAACCGAGGGACCACTGTACAGTGGACCCCCGGTTTATGATGGTCTCCAAACTCGCAATTTTATGTAAGTTTATTTTTTTTAAATGCTTTTCTAAGTGTATTTTTGGGGGTCTAAAATGACTAGTCCATTTTACATTATTCCTTATGGGGATAAATTCATTTAGTAATGGCACTTGAATAGCATTATGGAACGAAAAAATATCGTAAACAGGGGGTCCACTGTATATACAGTGGACCCCCGCTATTCGAACTTAATCCGTTCCAGGAGCTAGTTCTCAACGCAAAATGTTCGAGTGGCGATTTAATTTTTCCCATAAGAAATAATAGAAATACAATTAATCCATTCCTGCTGTCAGGAGGCATGACAAAATAGTACTTCACTGTGAAGCTATTATCAACTCGACAGCTTATTTATCTATCACAATTCATCTAATATGACATAATAAACAATATAAATAACATAAAAACCTGATATACACTCTAAAATGAATAAAATATGTATGTCATTACGAATGTAGTGGCTGGTGAGGACGGTGGTTGCGGGCATTCTCGCTACAGCTGTGAAAACATCTTCCCATTCTTTCCTCCTTCAGACGTGTTAGTACAGTCATCCCTCGGTTTTCGGTTTTAATCCGTTCCAGATGGATCGGCTAAAACCAAAATCGGCGAAAACCAAAACTATTTTCCCCATAAGAAATAATGGAAATTCAATTAATCCGTTTCAGAAACCCAGAAGTTTGGAAAATTTTTTTTTGGGGGGCCTTAAAGATAGATTTACATGCACAAATGAATGAACTGAATGTGGCACTTACCTTTATTGAAGACTGATGTTGCTGGATGGGAGAGAGGGAAGATGGGAGAGGGAAGAGACCCTAATTTTTGGAAGGGGAATCCCCCTCCATAAGGACTCTAGGTACCAAGTCCTTATCCGGGGTCACTTCCCTGCATGCCTGCTACACTCCCTCCCTGCCTGCTACACTCCCTCCCTGCCTGCTACACTCCCTCCCTGCCTGCTACACTCCCTGCCTGCTACACTCCCTGCATACATGCTACACTCCCTACATACATGCTACACTCCCTGCATACCTGTTACACTCCTGCATACATGCTACACTCCCTGCATACCTGTTACACTCCCTGCATACATGCTACACTCCCTGCATACCTGTTACACTCCCTGCATCATGCTACACTCCCTGCATACCTGTTACACTCCCTGCATACATGCTACACTCCCTGCATACCTGTTACACTCCCTGCATACATGCTACACTCCCTGCATACCTGTTACACTCCCTGCATACATGCTACACTCCCTGCATACCTGTTACACTCCCTGCATACATGCTACACTCCCTGCATACATGCTACACTCCCTGCATACCTGCTACCTCCCTGCATGCATGCTACACTCCCTGCATGCCTGCTACACTCCCTGCATTCATGCTACACTCCCTGCATGCCTGCTACACTCCCTGCATGCCTGCTCACTCCCTGCATGCCTGCTACACTCCCTGCATGCATGCTACACTCCCTGCATGCATGCTACACTCCCTGCATGCCTGCTACACTCTTAAACTCCATCGTGTTTCTCACTTTCACTATCATATTTTTCTAATATTTCTTCATTTCTACAGTGTTCCTCACTTTCTTTACCAAAAAGTGGCACTAGGAGCTTTCTTTGGGCCCATGGTAGCTTATTTAGTAGTCACACACAATAATCAAGGCCCAAAAACAATGAATTGTTAATAAATGTTTTGTATAAACTCCTGGGGTGATGTTCACTCAAGCGTAAACAATGCTAGACTGCGTGACAATGTGCGTGGGTGGCGGGCCTACGGCCTTTGTATGTGCACGGCACTGGTGGACAGGTCCCATACGGTCGGCGAAAACTAAAACAATCGGCGAAAACTAAGACAAATTTTCCCTGAAAAAAGTCGGCGAAAACCAAAATCGGCGAAAACTGGGACAAGCGAAAACCAAGGGATGACTGTATAAGAGAAAACGGAGTTTGTAATGCCAAGTGCATTAGATCACTTCCAGTCAGCTTCAAGACATGAACAGAACTCATACGTGTCCAGACTGGTAACAGCAACAACAACTGGTTTGTTTACAAAACTCCGAACCTTCATTTAATCTTGTTTACTCACCACGGCCTCTACCACCACTGCCTCTACCACCACTGCCTCTACCACCACTGCCTCTACCACCACTGCCTCTACCACCACTGCCTCTACCACCACTGCCTCTACCACCACTGCCTCTACCACCACTGCCTCTACCACCACTGCCTCTACTACCACTGCCTCTACTACCACTGCCTCTACTACCATTGCCTCTACTACCACTGCCTCTACCACCACTGCCTCTCACCACTGCCTCAACCACCACTGCCTCTACCACTGCCTCTCCACTGCCTCTACCACCATTGCCTCTACCACCACTGCCTCTCACCAACGCCTCTCACCACTGCCTCTACCACCACTGCCTCTCACCACTGCCTCTCACCACTGCCTCAACCACCACTGCCTCTACCACCACTGCCTCTACCACCACTGCCTCTACCACCACTGCCTCTCACCACTGCCTCTCACCACTACTGCCTCTACCACCACTGCCTTTCACCACTGTCTCTACCACCACTGCCTCTCACCACTGCCTCTCACCACTGCCTCTACCACCACTGCCTCTACCACCACGGCCTCTACCACCACTGCCTCTACCACCACTGCCTCTACCACCACGGCCTCTACCACCACTGCCTCTCACCACTGCCTCTCACCACTGCCTCTATCACCACTGCCTCTACCACCACTGCCTCTACCACCACTGCCTCTACCACCACTGCCTCTACCACCACTGCCTCTCATCACTGCCTCTCACCACTGCCTCTACCACCACTGCCTCTCACCACTGCCTCTACCACCACTGCCTCTCACCACTGCCTCTCACCACTGCCTCCACCACTGCCTCTACCACCACTGCCTCTACCACCACTGCCTCACCACTGCCTCTACCACCTCCAACTGCTTCTCCACCTCACCACTGCCTCTACCACCACTGCCTCTCACCACTGTCTCTTCCACCAGTGCCTCTACCACCACTGCCTCACACTTACTGAACAAACTCCAAACAATTATAGTTAAGTGTGAAATGTCTCGATGAGTGTGCAGGGTAATGTTCTCTCGAGTGTAAACAACGCGGGACTGGCTCTCCAAGCGTCGGGACGGACAGGTGATGGACGCACTTGTTCGAATTGTGATATTTTGTTTGCATGGCGATATCGATTTTCTTGTTCTAATAACGATATGTTCTATTGCCGAGCCGTTCGAATAGCGGGGGTCCACTGTACATACATACACATATCTAGTGGGTGCGGGAGGGAAGAAGAGCGATTGGTGGAATGATGATATAAAGAGAGTAGTAAGGGAGAAAAAGTTAGCATATGAGAGGTTTTTACAAAGTAGAAGTGATGCAAGTAGGGAAGAGTATATGGAGAGAAAAAGAGAGGTTAAGAGAGTGGTGAAGCAATGTAAAAAGAGAGCAAATGAGAGAGTGGGTGAAATGTTATCAACAAATTTTGTTGAAAATAAGAAAAAGTTTTGAAGTGAGATTAATAAGTTGAGGAAGCCTAGGGAACGAATGGATTTGACAGCTAAAAATAGGAGAGGAGAGTTATTAAATGGAGAGTTAGAGGTAGCGGGAAGATGGAGGGAATATTTTGAGGAATTGTTAAATATTGATGAAGATAGGGAAGCTGTGATTTCGTGTATAGGGCAAGGAGGAATAACATCTTGTAGGAGTGTGGAAGAGCCAGTTGTGAGTGTGGGGAAAGTTCGTGGGACAGTGGGTAAAATGAAAGTGGGTAAGGCAGCTGGGATTGATGGGATAAAGATAGAAATGTTAAAAGCAGGTGGAGATATAGTTTTGGAGTCGTTGGTGCTATTATTTAATAAATGTATGGAAGAGGGTAAGGTACCTAAGGATTGGCAGAGAGCGTGCATAGTTCCTTTGTATAAAGGCAAAGGGGACAAAAGAGAGTGCAAAAATTATAGGGGAATAAGTCTGTTGAGTATACCTGGTAAAGTACATGTACATACAGTGGTACCTCGACTTACGATGGTCCCCAAACTCACCCTTTTATGTAAGTTTATTTTTTTAAATGCTTTTGTAAGTGTAATTTTGGGGGTCTAAAAGGACTAGTCTATTTTACAACATTTCTTAAGGAGATAAATTCGTTTGGTAATGGCACTTGAACAGCATTCTGGAATGAAAAAATATCGTAAGTCGAGGTACCACTGTATATGGTAGAGTTATTATTGAAAGAATTAAGTTGAAAGTGAACATAGATAAGAGTAAGGTGATGAGGGTATCAAACGATTTAAATAAAGAAAAATTGGATATCACATTGGAGAGAGGGATTATGGAAGAAGTACAGTGGACCCTCGCCATTCGAATTTAATCCGTTCCAGGAGCTTGTTCTTAACGTGAAATGTTCGAAAGGCGATTTAATTTTTCCCATAAGAAATAATGGAAATACAATTAATCCGTTCCAGAAATCCAAAAATAAATATATAAAAAATAATATATTTTAATAAAATTAAGCTTCTACATAGACAAAAACATTAAATACTACAGTGCTGTACTACTAAAAGTATTAGTAAATAAATGCAAGTCTTTTTACTTACCATTATTGAAGATTGTTGATGGCATATGGAAGAGAGGGAGGAGGAGTGAGGGAGGGAGGGGTTAGTGTTTGGAAGGGAATCCTTCCAGAAGGACTTCAGGTATCAAAGCCCTATCTGGGGTTACTTCTTTTCTTTGTCTTTTAATCCCACTAGGACCAGCTTGGGAGTCACTGGATACTTTAACAAAATAACTGTCCACAGTTATTTTGTTTCTGGCGCCTTTTCAACATGTTCCTGAAGAAGGACATTGTTTGGTCACTGAACATGCTGCTGTTATGGCTTGTTTGAGCTTGTTCAGGGTGGTATTTTTCAACAAAACTTTGCAATCTATTCCACATTGTACACATCTCCTTAATCTCTGAAGAAGGCACCTTCTTCAGCCCCTCTTACTCCTCCTTCTCCCGTGAATCAATAGCCTCAAATCTGGTCTGATGCTCTTCCATTTCCAGCTCTTGCAGCTCTTGAGTTGTTAGCTCTACCCTGTGGCCCTGCACTAACTCTTCCACATCCTCGCCACTCACCTCCAACCCCATGGACTTGCCCAATTCCACAATAGAGTGCACAACAGGCACAGGGTCGGCAGGGTCAGGGTCAGCCTCAAACCCTTCAAAATCCCCCTTGAAGTCACTCCCTCCCAAGCCTTGCCTATAAGGCCTATGCAGCTGTAGATATTGAAATGATTCTTCCAGAACTCTCTAAGGGTCAATTCACTGTCCGAGGTCATTTCAAAGCACTTTTCAAACACTGCTTTTGTGTAGAGTTTTTTGAAGTTACAGATGACCTGCTGGTCCATGGGCTGGAGGAGAGGAGTGGTGTTAGGAGGCAAGAACTTCAGTTTTATAAATTTGAAGTCTTCACACAGTAGGTCTTCCATGTTTTGAGGATGTGAAGGAGCATTGTCCAGCAACAGGAGGCACTTTTTGTCCAAACCCTTTTCCTGTAGGTATTTTCTCACACTGGGGCCAAACACTTCATGGATCCAGTCACTGAAAAGGTGTTTTGTGACCCATGCATTCTGACTAGCTCTCCACAAGACACACAATCTACTTTTGACGACATTGTGTCTCTTGAACACTCTGGGATTTTCTGAGTGATACACTAGTAAAGGCTTTAATTTAAAATCCCCACTAGCATTACTACACATCATGAGAGTTAGCCTGTCTTTCATAGGCTTGTGTCCTGGTAGTGCCTTTTCTTCCTGAGTAATGTAGGTCCTGTTGGGCATTTTCTTCCAAAACAGGCCTATTTCGTCACAATTGAACACTTGTTCAGGTTTCAATTTTTCAGTCTTTATGTAGTCCTGAAACTCGTTTATGAATTTTTCAGCTGCATGTTTGTCTGAACTGGCAGCCTCACCATGCCTTACCACATTATGTATGCCACTACGATTTTTAAATCTCTCAAACCAGCCTTTGCTGGCTTTAAATTCACAACCATTACAATCAGCACTGGTTGCAGGCATTTTCTTTAAAAGATCGGCATGCAAGTTCCTTGCCTTTTCACAAATAATTGACTCAGACACACTATCACCCGCTAACTCTTTATCCTTGATCCACACCAGCAACAACTTCTCAATCTCTTTGATTATTTGTGGTCTATTTTTGGCTCGCACAGTAACACCTTTTGCAACATCAGCTTGCTTAATTTCTTCCTTCTTAAGCAGGATAGAAGCGATAGTTGACCTGTTTTTGCCATATATCCTTTCAAGATCACACAATCGCACACCACTCTCGTATTTTTGTATTATTTCCTTCTTCATTTCTATGGTGTTTCTCACTTTTATCAGCCAAGGGGTACCACTAGGAACTTTCTTGGGACCCATGGTAGCTTATTTCACAGTCGCACTTAATGAACAAACTCCACAAAATTATAATTAAGTGTGAAATGTCTGGAGAAGCATGCAGGGTATTGTTCTCTCGAGTGTAAACAACGCGGGACTGGCTTTCCATGCCTGCACTGTGAGGCACCCAAGCGCCTGGGCGGACAGGTCACGAACGTATTCATTCGACTCGCGATAATTTGTTCGCATGACGATATCGATTTTTTTGTACTAATGACGATTTGTTCGACTGCCGAGCCGTTCGAATAGCGGGGGTCCACTGTAAATGTTTTCAGATATTTGGGAGTTGACGTGTCAGCGGATGGGTTTATGAAGGATGAGGTTAACCATAGAATTGATGAAGGAAAAAAGGTGAGTGGTGCGTTGAGGTATCTGTGGAGACAAAATACGTTATCCATGGAGGCAAAGAAGGGAATGTACAAAAGTATAGTGGTACCAACACTCTTATATGGGTGTGAAGCATGGGTTGCAAATGCTGCAGCAAGGAGGAGGCTGGAGGCAGTGGAGATGTCCTGTCTAAGGGCAATGTGTGGTGTAAATATTATGCAGAAAATTCGGAATGTGGAAATTAGGAGGTGTGGAGTTACTAAAAGTATTTGTCAGAGGGCTGAAGAGGAGTTGTTGAGGTGGTTTGGTCATTTAGAGAGAATGGATCAAAGTAGAATGACTTGGAGAGCGTATAAATCTGTAGGGAAAGGAAGGCGAGGTAGGGGTCGTCCTAGAAAAGGTTTTAGGGAGGGGGTAAAGGAGGTTTTGTGGGCGAGGGGCTTGGACTTCCAGCAAGCATGTGTGAGCGTGTTAGATAAAAGTGAATGGAGACGAATGATTTTTGGGACCTGACGAGCTGTTGGAGTGTGAGCAGGGTAACATTTTGTGAAGAGATTCAGGGAAACCAGTTAATTTATTTAGTTGGACTTGAGTCCTGGAAATGGGAAGTACAATGCCTGCACTTTAAAGGAGGGGTCTGGGATAGTGACAGCTGGGAGGGCCTATTCTCAGCTGTCATATCTGAGCGCCTCTGCAAAGACAGTGATTATGTATGAGTTTAGTGAAAGTGTTGAATGATGATGAAAGTATTTTCATTTTGGGGATTTTCTTTCTTTTTGGGTCACCCTGCCTCGGTGGGAGACGACCGACTTATCGAAAAAAAAAAAATTAAGAGCAAGACGGAGAGTAGGATAACAGATGAACAAGGAGGTTTTAGGAAAGGTAGGGAGTGTGTAGCCCAAGTGTTTACAGTGAAACATATAGCTGAACAGTATTTAGATAAGGATAAAGAGGTTTTTGTGGCACTTATGGATTTGGAAAAGGTGTATGGGAGGGTGGATAAGGGGGCAATATGGCAGATGTTGCAGGTGTATGGAATAGGAGGTAGGTTACTGAAAGCAGTGAAGAGTTTATATGAGGATAGTGAGGCTTAGGTTAGAGTATGTAGGAGAGAGGGATATTATTTCCCAGTAAAAGTAGGCCTTAGACAAGGATGTGTGATGTCACCATGGCTGTTCAATATACTTATAGATGGGGTTGTAAGAGAAGTGAATGCACGGGTGTTGGCAAGAAGTGTGGGGTTAAAAGATAAAGAATCTAACACAAAGTGGGAGTTGTCACATCTGCTTTTTGCTGATGACACTGTGCTTTTGGGAGATTCTGAAGAGAAGTTGCAGAGGTTGGTGGATGAGTTTGGTAGGGTATGTAAAAGAAGAAAATTGAAAGTGAATATAGGAAAGAGTAAGGTGATGAGGATAACAAAAAGATTAGGTGATGAAAGATTGGATATCAGATTGGAGGGAGAGAGTATGGAGGAGGTGAATGTATTCAGATATTTAGGAGTGGACGTGTCAGCAGATGAGGTGAATCATAGAATTGATGAGGGTAAAAGGGTAAGTGGTGCACTTAATAATAATAATAATAATAATAATAATAATAATAATAATAATTTTTATTTGGACATGATACAAAGAATTACATTTGGTTATTGAGATTACATGAGGTGTACATGCCAAAGCCCCTAGTATGCAGGGCATTTTTGGGGAGACTTAAAATTAACTAAACTAGATTGTAAGAATTTTTGTAGATAGTATACAATGAGTAAGGTGAGTATTTAAGCTATGAAATTTGAACATAGTTTTGTACTTTTGTCTTCATTTTAAAATTAATTAAATCAGATTAAACAAATTAAAGCAATAATAATAATAAAATAATAAAAAGTTATGGTTGATAATTTATAAAATAAGTAAAGTTGCATATCTAAGTTTTAAAGTTTGAATATAAGTTGAACATATCAATTAATTGTAGCATTTATTGCAGCAATGCAACTAATTGAGTGAGATAACAATTTAAAACAATTAATTGCATTGCAGTTAGTTTACGTGGTCATTATAATATAAGTGTTGTGGGAATAATTAGCTAGTAAGTATTATTCATAACAGGTTTTACATTCATTCATTAAGTTCATTCATACATTACATTGACTTTAAAGTCAGGTTTTACGTTAAGTGATTATTCTACTTTGCTGGGAATGGTTGATATGGAGCAATTATCTTTGGGTGAGAAGGTGGTTTTTAGCATCGTTTTGAATTGGGGTACAGGTAGGGTTTCTTTGGCAATGACAGGTAATGAATTCCAAATTTTCTGCCTTTATGTGCATTGAGTTTTTACATAGTGTTAGGTGGACACGGGGAACATGAGTGATCTGTGTCTAGTGTTATGGTCATGTGTCCTGTTAAAATTAGTAAGGAGAAGTTTGAGTGGTGGGTTAATATCTGCATAGAGTGTTCTATGTATGTAATAGGCACAGTAAAAAGTATGGATGTCTTGTATGGTGAGTAAGTTTAGGTTTTTGAATATTGGTGGGAGTATGTTGCCTGGAGTGAGAATTTGTTATCATTCTAACTGCTGCCTTTTGTTGTGTTATTAGTGGTCTGAGATGAGTTATTGATGTAGAGCCCCATGCGCAGATTCCATAGGTGAGGTAGGGGTAAATGAGTGAGTGATATAGGGTAAGGAGAGCTGGTTGTGGAACATAGTACCGTATCTTGGATAGTATTCCCACGGTCTTTGAGACTTTCTTGGAGATTTGTTGTATGTGTCTGAAATTTGAGGCCACTGTCAAGATGTATTCTAAGAATTTTCCCTCTGTGAGTTTTGCGATAGGGGACCCGTTTATCATTATGTTAAGTGGTGCGTTTGCAGCTCTGTTCCCAAACTGGATAAAATAGGTTTTATCAATATTGAGAGTAAGTTTGTTAGGATTCTGTGGAGACAAAGAACTTTGTCCGTGAAAGCAAAGAGGGGAATGTATGAGAGTATAGTTATACTCATAACCCATCAAAAGGCTGCAGTCAGGATGATAAAAAATTCCCACTCTAGACAGAATACTCCACCAATATTCAAAACTCTAAAACTACTCACCGTAGAAAACATTCATACTTATTCATGTGCCTATTACATACATAAAACTCTACATGCTAATATCAACCCTCCGCTCAAAATTCTCCTCAACAACTATAATAGGTCCCACGACCACAACACAAGACACAATCACTTTTGACATACCCGAGTCCATACCAACCAATGTAAAAATTCTATGCACATAAAGGGCCCCAGAGATCTGGAATTCATTACTAGTAAATATTAAGTTAACCTTGTCTGAAAATCAATTTAAGACTCTTCTCAGAAATCACCTACTCACCCTAAACTAAATACAGTGGACCCCCGGCTAACGTTCATTCCAGATAACGTTTTCGGCTAAAGGTTGCTTTTTCGTTCAATATTTTTTTGCTAGCGTTATTTACTCAGCTAACGTTACGTACCAGACCTGTCTGTCCGCTCTGGGCTTGCGCACCTCCTCCCAGGGCGCCAGTCCAGCGTTGTTACACTTGAGTGAACAATACCCAGCGCGCTCTTTCAAGCATTCACAATACATTTGGTGTCTTTTTGGTGATTTAGTGACTGTCACTGTGAAATAAGTCACCATGGGTCCAAAAGCTTCTAGTGGCACCTCTGTGCTAAAGAGAGTGAGGAACACCATCGAACTGAAGGAGATTGTTGAAAAATATGAGGTGGCGTACGTGTGGGTGAGCTTGTCAGGATGTACAACAAAAACACAGTTTGCAGGCATGCAGGGAGTGTAGCAGGCATGCAGGGAGTGTAGCAGCATGCAGGAGTGTAGCAGGCATGCAAGGAGTGTAGCAGGCATGCAGGGAGTGTAGCAGGCATGCAGGGGTGTAGCAGGCATGCAGGGGTGTGCAGGCATGCAGGGGTGTAGCAGGCAATCAAGGAGTGTAACAGGCATGCAAGGAGTGTAGCAGGCATGCAGGGAGTGTAGCAGGCATGCAGGGAGTGTAGCAGGCATGCAGGGAGTGTGAGGCATGCAGGGAGTGTAGAGGCAATCAAGGAGTGCTGGGCATGCAAGGAGTGTAGCAGGCATGCAGGGAGTGTAGCAGGCATGCAGGGTGGCAGGCATGCAGGGAGTGTAACAGGCATGCAGGAGTAGAGGCATGCAGGGAGTGTAACAGGCAATCAAGGAGTGTAACAGGCATGCAAGGAGTGTGCAGGCATGCAGGGAATGTGGGCATACAGGAGTGTAGCAGGCATGCAAGGAGTGTAGCAGGCATGCAGGGAGTGTAACAGGCATGAAAGAGTGTAGGGAAGCATACAGGGGGTGTAGCAGTAGTGCAGGGAGTGAGGGTTCCCTTCCAAACACTAAGCCCTGCCCCTGTCCTCCTATCTTCCAGATGCCAGCAAGTCTCTTAAATAAAGGTAAGTAAATGTTATTTTAAATGTTTATTTATTATTTATTTATAAAATTTTTAAAATTTTATGTAGTATTTATGTGTGTTTTCTGTATGTAAAACTATAGTTATTCTTTAAAAAATTATTTTTTTGTGAATATTTTTGGATATCAGGACGGATTAATTGTTTTACATTATTTCTTATGGAAAATAAGGCTTCGGATAACGTTTTTCGGCTAAAGCTCTAGCTCCTGGAAACGGTTAAGAACGTTAGCCGAGGTCCACTGTACTCATACTGTAAACTACTTTCAAAAATGCTCAATGTTATTTTCCTTAAGATAATCTCAATTTTATATTACCATCCTCCTAAACACTTGTTACAATTTAATATCATCATATTGTCATTGTCATCATATTGTCATTTTAACAGTATAATATCATCATATTGTAATTTGAAATAAAATATATAACTAGAATAAACTCAATCAATTTCTCTAGTATTATGTACATAGTCTATAAGTCATTAGATTAAGCTGCCCCTAATGCCATGGCATGCCAGTGGCTCTCCTTGCATTTCAGTTTTATGAATCTAATTACCAATATCCATGTATACTTGCAAAAAAATAAAATTGACTTTACTTTACTTTACTAACACTCTTATATGGGTGTGAAGCATGGGTGGTGAATGTTGCAACAAGGAGAAGGCTGGAGGCAATGGAGATGTCATGTCTGAGATCAATGTGTGGTGTGAATATAATGCAGC